>CAKAOH010042406.1:57010-94711 GCA_916701665.1 Sebastiscus tertius | reverse complement strand
AAAAAAAAAAAAAAATATATATATATATATATATATATATATATATATAAAAGGGACTGTTTGTAACTTTTTACACGTATAAATCAATCTGGGTCGGTGTCCCATTCACGCTCGCGTGTGGCTGCGCTGTTCAGACTCAGACTCCAACACAAACTACACGGAAGCATCAAAACCTCAAAGTTATATCTAGTGAAGCCTGTCTTGCAAACAGTGTTGGCCGCGGTCGGAGGACAAGGGGAGACCGTAGCTTTGGTCTCCAGAGCCTGTGCTGTACTCTGCTCCTCTGCTCCTCTGCTTGCCTTCACTCAGCTCACTCCACCTCACGTGCATGCGTGCTCACTCCACACTGCAGAAGAGTTAGTAGCTCTGAGAATATCTAGTGAATGTACAGTGGACGTTTGTGCAGAAATAAATGCTGCACCTCCTCCAGACCAACAGAGGTTTCCCGTGTCTTGTCAAGTGACGGGGCTCCGCAGCGAGAAACGTTCTCGTTTCTGACTGGGTGCCAGTGTCTCCCTTCGGCCGCGGTCGGGAGGCTGAAGCAGGAAAAGCCAACACCTTGATTAGCATTGATTCATGGAGAGACCTTCGTCTGGTCAGCTAACAAGCAGCTGAAATATAGAGTGATATTGTGGTTTTAGCTGACGTGTGTCGCCTCACTGTTTTGACGGATGCTCGCTCACATTCAGGTAGCGCGTGCACACAGGCGAGCGCGAGCAACAGGACACTGACTTTCGTTGACTTAACGGCCACAGGTGTCGCTGTTACAACCAATTTCTGATTCTTACAAACAGTCCCTTTGACAAGTAGGTCTGACTGGTGAAATTTAGGAAATTATTTCCCAGATATAATCCATGATATATCCATGTGTTGCTTATATTGTCTATTACATTACATCAAACTGAAGCATGAGGTAAAAAGTATTTATTTAGCTGCAGATCCAACAGTTTCAGACATGTATTTTTGTCAGTGGTTGACAAACATTCCACATTTTTATTTTGATGTCCAACATGTTTAGGAGATAAAATAACAATTATCCAAAATGCTTTTTCTGGTCATGGCAAATCACAAATAGTTGGCCGGAGAAATATCGCAATTGTAAGATAAAAATAACATACTGGAGGACAAAAAGCACATGGTAATCTCTGGCGATTTTCTTTCTCCATTGCAGAGAATAGTGTTCTTTTGAGAGTCGCCTCCTGATAGCAACCAATCTAAATGTTTCATCAGATTTCTTGCGTACATTAAAATTCACATCCTCCTCAATACAAATACAAATAATAGTACAAATCAAATGAAGATGACCCGGGTGAGACCAGTGAAACCTTTCCTTGTTTTACTGAAAAGAAACTGTTCTAGCTGACAGTCTTGAAGACAGCTACCTCTAACTCTGCACAGAAAACACAAAACAAAATCATTCCTTTAGTTCAGAGCGCCCCACTGAACATCCACTTCGAACACCCTCCCGAGTCTCAGAGGAGTCCCTCCATCTCCCTCATAAAGGCTTCATACATCTGGTCTTTAGTCTTCATGTTGGTCTGAGACACAGCACCCATCTGGGATGGGTTGACCAAGCCCATTGGAACAGCTGTTGCCTGCTGTTTCTGCCCCTGTCCACCTCCCATGCCGTCATCTCCCCTCCTTCCTCCACCACCCCCTACTTTCTCCATAGGCCCACTTGCTGCCCCGGGCATCGCTCCGCTCTTGTCCCTACGCACCCTCAGTGCAGTGGGCACGAACCGGGTGACCTCTGCCTTTGGATTGATAATCTGAGGCTTGGCAGAGATGGTGGCCCCACCAGATCCAGCGCCCGCTGCCAGACCGCCTCCAGCTGCCGCGACAGAAGTGATGTTGGGTCGCTTTTCGATGGTGGCTGCGTGGTGGTGGCTGGGGGCGTTGCTGCCGGGATTGGCGCCCGATGGGGCAGCAGTTGTCCCCGGGGGAGGAGGCATCTGCATGACACCCGGTCGCATGGGCATGGGCATGGGCATGGCAGGGGGTGGCATGTTGCCCTGCGAACCATCCTGGTTGGATCCTGAGCCTTTCTGTCGCTGGACAATGCTGGGAGGAGCACTGAGCACGTTGGAGTTGAGAGGTGGAGGGAAGAGGGAGAGGGGTGGGGCAAGTGGACGCGGGGGCCCTCCTGCTCTCGGGGGAGGAGGTGGGATACCTGGAAAAAGACACAAGATGTATTTTGATGAGAAATGTATGAGACATTCCTCTTGCCACTCCAAAGAATTGAAACATAAAGTATGCTTACATACAGTATAGTTAATGATGTATAGAAGTCTATTGTTACTGCCTTAGTTTGAGTTTCACTGCAGCTGAGCAGCAATGGTGTTTCAAATAAATACACATTTCCTGGCAATGCCGTTTGTCAAAACATTATGTCATGTTTGCTCAGCATGTGTTCTAGCTGACGGTCGGTGAGGCGACAAAGGCGAAAAAGGCGACGCAACTGGTGGCCTTCATGGCTGCTAGATCTTTGATGTCGGGTTGGTGTGTCTGGGCTTTTACACTTTCAACAAAAAGAAGATCCACTAGATGGCAGGAGTGTTCTTTACAACATTAGCTAGAGTTGTCAGAGTTTACGAGGTACACCTGAATGCACCATGATGTCCCTGTCGGTGCCTACATACTTTACACTACGGCGAGCATAAACCTCACTTTACCGTACAGAGCGATGTAGACACATATACACTGAGCACACACATATGCCTACCTGGTGGTGCTGGGAGTGGTAGTCTGGGAGGGGGTCCTCGTGGCGGGGGGCCTGGTGGGAGGCCAGGAGGGGGGCCCGGTGGTGGGCCTGGGGGCCGACCTGGTGGAGGTCCAGGAGGCAGAAGACGTGGCATTGGACCCCGCATGCCTCCAGGTATACCAGGAGGCCTCAGGAACGGAGGAGCACCTGAAGATGACAGAATATTTAATCTAAATCATGCATAGTCTCCATATAAATAATGAGTGCAACCTGAACATCCTGAAAAAACGGGTTGAGGGATGTATTCTAGTATCTAGTATTCCAGCTAATAAATGTTACAACTAACCTGGTGGGGGGCCGGGAGGCGGGCCAGAGGGTGGACCAGGAGGCCTCATGGGGGGAGCTGGGGGTGGACCCAGTGGTGGAGGACCCGTCATTGGTGGACCTTGCAGGTGTGGAGGCCCTTGCTGTCCCACTGGCCCCGCAGGAGGAGGGAGACGCTGATTAGCCATAATGTGGGGCTGGCTTTCCCCTGGTGGTCCCCTGTCCTCGATGTCTGAGCTGTCCGATTCATCTGTGTATTCCTCCTCTACCTCTTCTTCTTCCTCGTCTTCAGGAACTGACTGACCTGGAGACAAACAAAAAAATACCATACCACGTCATCAGAAATATGAATTAAAGTGTGCTAGCTTAGTAAGTACGGAACAAAGACACCGGTAGATTACAGTACCTGCCATCCTCAACATCATGGCCTGCAGAGGGGTAATGGCCTTGGTCTTCTTCACCACCCTCTTCTTCTTCTTCTTTCCGTCACGGGACGCATCTGGAGGCATGTCGGCAAAACGTACACTGCGACCTAAAGTAGTAAGACATTCATCAAAAGAATAGATTAATGTAAGAACACAAAATCTAATGGGTATGTGCATAGCAGAGTGCCACCACATCTCCCAGAAAAAAAACACCCAGAAAATATATCATATATATTGAAGCACTTTTTAAAAACTCACTAGCATGTCTTTCATTTCTGTCTCTATCCTCCTCATCGTCCTGCCTGTCCACACTCATTCTCTGGTCACCGTCTCCCCCTTCGTCTCTCTCGTCTTCGCTGTCCTCCTCGGAGTCGCTTTCGTCGTCGTCCACGTCGTCCCGATCTCGGTCGCTCTCACTGCCGCTGTCCCGATCTCTTCCCAACTCCATTGGCAAGTCCTTTTCTAAACCAGGAATGGAAGGCTCTGTTTGGGGGGGAAAAAAAGGTGTAAGGGCAACCAGCAGAAATGTGAGTGAGCAGCAAAACAATTCAAGGGTTTCTGCCAGTGTATTGCAAGCCCGACGGGGCAAAGTTGACTCCCCGCCAGGACTAGTCATCGGGGATTTATGTATTTTTAAGATGTTTTTAAACTAAAATGTGTTATATGGAATAGCAAACTCCTTTCAGGAATAACTCAGTACGTAGGTTGTGTGCTTAATATTAGCAAGTGTCGGTTTGTGCGGTCAAGAGAGAGATTAGAGGAACAGAAGAGATGCACTTTGTGTTTGTTTACTAAAAAGTTCATGCATCTTTCAGGGTTATAAGGCAAGACGAGCTTCCGTCAGCCAGGCGGCCCATAACGTTAGCAAGTGTGAGAGGCAGACGTGAGTGACGGACGGTGAGTGTTAAGTATAACAGTAACGCTATAGCTGTGAACACAGCAGTGCAGTGTGTACAGTTTAGGCTGTTGGTCAATAAATGCTAACACTCCCAGGCAAAGTTTATGTGTCTTGCCCCGTTAGCCATGCAGTTAGCGAGAACAACGGCTCGCTCGCTTAAGGTGGGCTGAATTTTGCTCATGAAGCACCCCCGCCGCCTGTCCTAACAACATTTCTGGCGGAAACCCTGAATCGTAAAAGCAAAGTCTTAGTTTTATTAAAAGGAAAATTAGCATTCAGAATTGTAGTCATTAAGGGTTTGTGTGTTACCTGTGTCTGTGCCGAAAACTCGTCGAGCAGGAATGCCGTACAGTGCCAGGACCTGTGGAGGTGGGGGCCCAGGTGGCGGTCCTGGGGGCTTCTTCCCTGGGGGTAAACGTGGCACACCCGGAACTGTTGCTAAAATCGGTCCAGAAGATGCCGACAGAGGTCCTTTACTGAGAGATACACAAAAACAGAATTCCCTCAAAAAAGAATTACCTCAGTACTACTCAGCAGCATCATATACCGAGTTTACCCACAGAAACCTCTAATGCTGTATACACAGGTTGATAACTACCCAAAAGAGGTGTTCTTCTTCAGTATAGAGGGAGGCTGAGCTCCTGGTAGTGGGATGTCCTGGATGTGGATATTGGAGGGGGCATGAGGCATATCTGGTAGAGGGATACTGTCAACCTCCACTGACTCTGCATTCTGAAAAAGAGGACATAAAAACACATGATAGTAAACAAGACAGTCACCACAAAGCCTAAGCAAGTAAACACGCTTTTAAAGTGTGCATACTACAGCCTCTCATTCAAACATGAATGTACTGCATACAAATTCTTGACTTGTAATATAGCGAATAAAAAACATGCTTATAAAGACACACCTTGACTGAGTCAAAATAGAGCGCCAGCTGCCCCCGTTTGGTCTCATAGTCCAACTCCAGTTTGCGTAGCTCCTTGTAGGTCTCGGGATTCTCTCTCTCATACAGACGGACAATGCGCTCAAATGTTTCGCGTAGCTTCTTCCTCTTGTCCCTGAGCACTTTCTCGTTCAACAAGGGCTGCTGAACTGGGTTGAACTCTGTTGAAGGTGTTACAGAAAAGCTTTTTCATTTATTTAGCAAAAGCTACAGATAAATGAGTGTTGAAATAGTCAAAAGGTCTTAGACATGAATATGAACCTCCTTTCCTTATTGTACAGTGAAATAACTATGGACAGTAAACATGTGTACAGCTATTTTTATATGCATAAAAGCCAGTTCAACAGCAACATAGTTCGTGTTCAGACCTGGTATTAACATGCATCCTTGGTGATCCGATCACAAGTGGACAGCTCTAAGTACAGGTGTGAACGCACTCAAGACACATTGAGATCTGATGCTCAGACCACATTCAGAGGTGGTCTGGGCTGCATTCTTTTATGTACGTGAATGTGTCCTTGGCCACATTAAGGATCGCCTACACAACTGATGTCCCGCTTAGATCCGCGGGTCTCACTGCACCCCTCAGGTAAATACAGGTAGACGCAAGCGTTTTGAAACAGCTACTAGTGCTCTAATGTATTCTGTCAGTACAACTGCATTTTATTAAAATATATCTTATCTAATCTACAGCCTTTGAGACTAGGCATGTGAAGTGCATTATTATCATACTGTCGGTGATGTGTCTGTGTTTTTGTTCCAGTGCTCTGCACAGAGCTGACATCCGCTCACTCACTTTCATCCCGGCTCTGAAGCTATGCACCCCGCTGTTGCCTGGCAAAGGTGGTAGACAATAACCTTATATTCTGATGTTAATATGTAAGATATTACTACTGGCATTCCTGTAATCTTACTTTGCAACATCTGCTTTATTAGCCATGTGTTTACTACTGTATGTGTTTATTCGCAAATAGAGCAGGAAAGTGAGATCCGATCACAAGTGGTCACTCAAGACGCATGTGGAGACGCATTATAATACCAGGTGTGAACAGACGTACTTAGAGCTGTTCAAGTGTGATCAGATCACCCAGGACACATGTTAATGCCAGGTCTGAACAGGGCCATAGAAATCCAGCCCCCTCACCCATCTCATCCAGCTTCTCCATGTCTCTGATGATCTGTCTGGGGTCCTTCATCTTCAGCACCGCCGCTCTCACCATCATTCTCTGCTTCTTGTTCTATCATGAAAATTAACAAATGAAGCACCATGTTATCAACACAATAACATTACTGTTGTATTTAAAATGAAAGAGTAGAATAAAAGTGAATCTTGAGACCACTAGTACCTTTTTTAACTCCCTTTTCCTGGCCTCCTTTCCTATATAGGAGGTAAAAAACAAGTATACACTAGTTATTGTTCTGACATCTATTGACAACAATGAATTGATAATTCTTCAGGTGTTATCCAGCATGTCGGTTCCAGAGGAACCAGCAATACTTACTGGCCTGGTCGGTGGGATTCATGAACTTCCCACTCTTGGTGGAGGAGGTTGAACGTCGCCCCATTGTGCCGGTGCGTCTCCTTCACCCTGCCAAACATTAAAACCCCAGCAATGATGACAAATGACATTACCGCTATCCTTAGAACATTTTAAAGGGAAATTATCATCACATTTAATTAATGATGTCTAATTATCTTTTGATATGTTAAGATATATTTTCTTTTATTCTGTACTGTTTTTTGTATGTATTTCATTGTTTTTATTGGATTGTTTTCCACTGTTTGGT
Source organism: Sebastiscus tertius (assembly GCA_916701665.1). Taxonomy (NCBI): domain Eukaryota; kingdom Metazoa; phylum Chordata; class Actinopteri; order Perciformes; family Sebastidae; genus Sebastiscus; species Sebastiscus tertius. Next base: position 87,629 of record CAKAOH010042406.1, on the reverse strand, counting down.
TGTTTTTTCTAAACATTTTGTGTACTTCTTGTTGTTTAACTTTTGTTGTATTTAAAAAAAACAACGAAATAGGTACCTTAACCCATTGCCTTTGGTCGTGTCATAAATTACAGAAATGGAAAAGATATTTGATAAGGATTTAGAAATGAATCCAATGTCTTCAATGTTAGGAATCCCAAGTACAAATATAATTACTAAACAAAAGGTTATATAACATTCTTGCATTTGCTGCTAGAAAAAAATATATTACTACAGTGGATTAGTGATAAGAAACTCTCTGTTCAAGGCTGGCGAAAAGTGATATTTGAGATGGTCCCTTTGGAAAATCTCACAAATATTCTACATGCCAAAGTAGATCAGATCTACAATATTTGGCAGCCCTATCTGAATTATAATGGACCTGAACTCTCCTCCATTATCTCACAAGGAGTCTCTTGAACATGAACTCATATATCCTGTGACTTCCCTGAACTATGGACTATTTCCTATCACCTCCTATATATGTTTTTTGTATCTGAGTTGTACCAGTGTTTGTTTGTTTGTTTGTTGCTGTTTTTTTATTATTATTATTCTTATTATGTTTGTGAAAATAAGAAAACCCAATAAACATATGACAACAAACAAACAAGTTAACATAAAGTTGCCAGTCAATGTATGGCTAACACACTTACACTAAGCTGATCTAACATCTCTCTATCTGTTAGATATAACGCATTCAAACACACTGGATGTTTTTAAGTGACTATCAGATATCATAAAGCCAGTAAAGTCCCCTGTGATGGGTATCTAAGTCTTCTAGTAGCTCATGCAGCATTTGGCTGGTGAATGCTAACGTTAGCATTAGCTTGTAGCTAGGGCCGCGTTAGCATCGACAGCAGCAAAAGGAGGCAAAACTTCACTTTACCTTTTATTCAAGTAAAACCCGTAGAGCGTAATGCCCTACACACGCTCCTCTGCGTACCAGAAATAGAGTGAAATGTGTGTGTAACACAGTCTGAAAGAGAAACCTAAAGCCTGCAGGACTGAATGCATGCAGCCACTACGTTAGCCGGCCGCCATGTTTGACTACGCACGCAAGACCGGAAAACGTTAATGTGACGTCATCAAACAGGTCGCCGTGGTAACGACTTTTTTTTCTTTGTTTTATCAATACATTGTACTGATAAATGTATATTTAATTTGATCATATTGGAAAAATTATCATTTTACAATGTTCATTTATACATAAAACAACAATAACAAGCATAACAAAAAATAAAACTAAAAGCAATGCAGACAATATAGATAGATAGTAACTTTATTGAAATTCAAGTTTCCAGCATCACAGTTCCATAGTGCAAAACATGTTAGTAAAAAGGCAGTAAAAAAGTTAGTAGTGCAAAGTACAAAGTACAAAAAAATATACCAGATATAAAAATACAAGGAGATGAAGAAAACTGAATATAGTGCAGGGTAACAGCTATGATACACGACTATTAAAAAAACGAATATAGTGCAGAAGAGCCTGTTAAAAGTGAGTATGGTGCATTATACTCACTAGAGAGGTGTTGTACAGTATATATTATATTATTAATCTGATTATTCTCTTAGCTAAATTTCATATACATAAATCCAAATTTAGTACATCTAAACCTTCATTTTTTGTATTTGAACATGAAACCAAACAATACATTAAATTGATTCTCTCCTCCGAAAACAATAAAGCTATTAAGACGGTAACTTTATGCACCTCCTTTAATATATTTATCTAAATGTTTGTTTTCCCTGGCTTTGTACTTGTAAGCTGTTTATCCCCTGGCATCTGTTATTTTGTCTTGTTGTTCCTTTTACAGTTTTGCACGTCTTTGTAATTGAACCTGTATGACCAGTTTGTGAAATAAAGACAATAAAAAAAAGAAAGAAAGAAGAAGAAAGCCCTCCATGACAAGAGGAAACGGTGGAGCATGTCATATTGCATTGTGAAAGATATGAGGAAGAAAGACGGCATTTGAGTCAAGGCATCAAAGAGATTAAAGTACACTTTGATTTAATATATATTCTACAAAAGAACTCACTAAATGAGTGTTAAAAAACATTATTTCAGTATCTTAGACAAATTAATATGATTGGAAAAATTAGGTTGTTTGTTTTCTTTTCTTTTTTCTTTTTCTCTTTCTTTTAATTTTGTTTTTTGTGGATATAGTAATTATTAGCCAGAATGATCCGCCCTCCAGACCAGCTGGAGGCGGTACTACACTCTACCGTTATTTACCCACCAGAAGAAGAAGACTCCTCTTTGCAACCAGTGGACACACGACGGCACTTCCGCTTTGGCTTCACTTTTCAGAGCCGCTCGGAGGCTTCGTGCACTTCTTTTACACTGTCTCCTGGTTGTTTATCCGTGTTTTCCTCTCTGAACTAACACCTTTTCACAGCGTGCTTTCACTTCATGCAAGTTAATAGTAACATGTGGTGATTGTTGGTCTCCTAAACTAAACATGTCTTGTGCAGCGTTTGGTTGTACCAGAAGACACGTTAAAGGGTCCACCGTTAATTTTTTCCGGTAAGTAACGCTAGACTACATTGTTTTAAGCATGTTTTTCACTAGAACAAAATTACCATTCACAATTAGTAACCACGGTAACATGAATTACAAATGCACCTTGCTAACCAAGCTAGCTAACGTTAGCTAGCTCTTACTACAACTAAGGTCTGCTTTATTGTACGTGAATGAAGGTTTCTTCTGATGAGAGTTGAGGCAGATTAGAGGCAGTAAAGGTGTGTTGCTGCCATCCGCAGGTCATCTGTTGAACTCCAGTTATAACTCTTCATTTATGACAGGTCTGCTGTTCCTCTTTAGAGCTCTACAGCTCATGTTTCAGTCCACAGCCTAGTTATCACCACATTAACCCTCCTGCCCATTATTCTATTTGACCCATGTTTAGTATAGGAAAAATAAAACCTGCCTCTGTTTCCCTCCTCCCATTCTTTGGATTCGAACCCGGGTACCCCCTAGATGCAGTAATACACTGGTGGTTCTGAATAACCATTCTGCAATTACAGACACAGCATGGAAAGCAGATATTAAATCATGTGTCAAGTCTTCACTACAGAGCTTGTGGCAATCTTGTGGGCACTTGAGTGGGTGGAGGACGTCAGACCAAGAAAGATAATTATATGCTCACATTCTACTGCAGCACTAACAGCACTGAACTGAGCGTGGGAAAAGTGGTGCCAGACCAGATCTAATATTAAAATAATAATAAATCTTTCCTGGTCTAACTTCCTCCACCCACCCTTTCTGTTAATGTTTTTTTTTTTTTTTTTTTTATGAACCATCAACCTGCCAGAGAGTGCAGATGGAAATTACCCTTTATGGCTAAATCTGGCACATTTACATGATGGACCTAAGTGCTTGTGTTTATTACTGTACATTGTCCCTTCTTAAATAAATAAACAGTTAATAATTAATAATTTTCATTGCACGTGGTGTCTTGTTAGTATAAACTGTTAATATGCACATCTTTCTGGAATGTAGAGTCTGAATGCACAGCAGTAAACACTTTTTTTGTTTTTCAAACAGATTTCCTTTAGCGGATAATGACCGGCTGAAGCAATGGTTGAAGAACGTGAGGAGAAAGGACTGGACCCCATCTAGCAATTCACGTCTGTGCAGTATGCACTTTGAGGAGGATCAGTTCTTCTTAGACAAGGAGGTAGAAACATTTTAATGCACTTATTACACAGTCAAGATTTTATAATATATCTTTGTTTAGTGGTGAAAGTTGCGGAAATCAGTGCTTGAAGTGGGGAAAAAAGGGCCGATACTCCCCTTATTCACATGTTGGCGTGTGTATCGTTATTACATTCTGAATTTCTAGCGTGAATAAAATATACTAACAAATATTAGGTTTGGGGGTCGTCCCCAAAGAAAATTTGAAGGTTTTTGATTTAAAACAATGTAATTTCACATCGTTTTGGTCATTATTACTATAATATGGATGGATAGATTCATAATGCTGAATCGGCGGAAAAACTCAGACACGGGCAGACTAGAGCAGACGGTGTGGGACACATCAAAAAAACTAGACTGACTGTCGGCTTGGTGTGTCATAAATACTTCTAAATACCTACACACTGCTCCTTTATATCACAAAATACACCATAAATTGTAAAGGACAAAAAAACCCTATGATGTTTATAACAATCTACCTACTGATGTTTTCTGTATTTCCTATTAGGGCAAGAGGAGGCTGAAGGACACCGCTGTGCCTACCATTTTCGTCTTTCAATCCCATTGGTTTATACAGGAAGAAATTAAAAGGGGCAAGTCAGCAAGTATGATTGTGGAGACAAGTGACAGTTTGGTCTCTACTTCTGGCCCTTCACTTTCTGCACCCAGCTATCTTCCTCAGTCTCTCAGGATGGCTGAACCTGTTGCACATTTGTATTCTGTGTTGGACAATAAGGCCGTTACCGCCACTAACAATGGAGCTAATCATAACACTGTGAAGCAGGAGTCTACTGAGAAGAGCAAGGCCATTGACAGGCTCCTTCCTGATGACATTGTTAAGGTTGTTGTCTATGATGATGACGACGTTTATGAGGTCATCCCTGATGACACGACTCCGTGTACCACAAGCAGAGGCACACAAACGGCTACGGACGATCATAAAGACCTCTGCGTAAAACAACAGCAAACCTCTGTGTGCAGAGGCACGCAAACGGCTATGCACGACCATACCTACCGGCGAGCAAAACAACAGCCAATCTCTGTGAGCGGTGCAGATCACAGCTACGTTGTTTCGGATTCTCCCAAAGCACTCAAGCGCAAAGTAGAGGCAATGGAGGATCAGCTTGTTGCAGTTCACAAAAAGCTTAAGGTGAAGTGTCAGCAGACGAGGAGACTGGAGTCAAGACTCTTTTCCTTGAAAATTCTGACAAAAGATGTAAAGACAAAGTTGAAGGCAGCTGAAAAAGCTCTTGCAGCAGTCCATAAGCCTGGGAGGTAAGGTGCAAGAAGTCCAGGAGTTTATATGTAGCAGGCTCACAGCTTGGGGGAAGAAGTTGTTCTGAAGTCTGTTCATGTTAACAGTTTCTTGGTTTACTTAGGTCACAATGAAAGGGACAAAAAGGCAACCTGTCTGAGTGTATTTCAATGTAAATATGCCCCAGTTACAGCCTCTCTAAATAAGGGATGCTCTTGGAACGGTTCACTGATATTAACTGTAATAATTGATTAAAGCTAGGGCCGGTAATGCTGAGAAACTAGCTAGAGTACACGTATGGGATAATGTACCGAGAGCAGGTCGTTGCTGTGAAATAATCCCAGACGCAAAGCATCGCCCTGAAGGGGTTTATTTCACAACAACCCGCTCGCTGTACATTATCCTGCTTATTACATGGCTACTAATTTAAAAAATCAATAATTTAAGACAAAAATGGTCCTCCAGAGTCCAACATCAGAACTGCGCCCATAGCAATGCTCTGTTATAAAGAAATAACAGACTTTAGAATGCCGTGATTGACCAATCAGAATCAAGTATTCAACAAAGCCAATGCAATAATAGATTTTAAAAATGATCCAACTGAAAAAAAAACAGCCCAGTGTTGCCAACTCTTTTCCAATGAAAGTACCTAGCAGAACTGGTTCCAAAAGTTAAAGCTAAACATAGTGAGAAAGTCACCAAGTTGGCAACACTGACAGTCCGTCCTTTCAGACCTCCCTCCAAAGCCACTCCGGCAAAATTATCATAATGAAGGTAAACAACGAACATGGCTATTGAAGCTAGCAGCTTGTGGAAGACTCCGGTGACGTGCTATGAGTGCACAGGCAGAGTGCAAGCAGGCCGAATGAAATGATTGAATGGGTTTATTACAGTCCTGCGACAGCCAGAGATATGCAATATTTTTCTTATGTATTGTCAGAGCTCTTGATTTATTGATTGCTGTCGAGATGTAACGAGAATTTCAACAATTATAACAAAAAATGTATTTGAACAACACTACCAACCCTAACTTTTAAAATGATTCCGCTCAGCTGCAAGTCTCTGCATCATAAACATGGAGACATGAGGTGTGCATGATCCTGAAAAAGAACAACGAGGAACTGAATTTGTCTTTCAGGTTTAAAATGGATGAGTTTCAATACACTATTAATTAGGGATGCACCGATCCGACTTTTTCAGTCCCTATAGCGACACCTGGGCTTTGGGTATGGTTCCAATACAAGTGTTTAATGAATAAGCTGTATGCCTCACTGTGTGGAAGTGACTGAGATCATTTTTTTTTATGTGTAAGGAAACATCAGACTTGACTTAAACATTGCTTTCCTAACTTCCTAACAAAAATACATACATAAGTAAATGCATAGATACAAATTTACTGAATTTATTATTATGGATGAACACTTCATCCGTTCATGCCAAGAGAGAGGAAGTGAATGCCGGTCAGCTGCGTCTGTAGTAGAGCCGGCGTCTGTCAGGGCCAACGCCTGCATCCCTGAGTGAGACACAGAGCGACATACAGGACACAGGGAGAAGAAATCTGAAAGTTACCAAAATGAACAACACATTTATAATGTAGACAGAGCAGAGAGATCAGGCCGGGGTAGAGGAACAGATCAGGCAGAGTCTGTTTTAGACTATGAGGAAGGCATTATGATTGATGATGATATTTCACAGTTATCAGTTAAAAGGAAAAGTCTAGAAAGTGTCAAAAGAAAAGTGTCCTTCCTCTCAGTCAGAGCAAAGCACAGAAAACACACATGAAAGTGACAGTGAGACTACATTTCTACAGGAAACAAAGAGGATGAAGTTCATTAAAGTGGGAAACCTTTTCCCAGATTTAAAACTGTTTCATGACTCAGTCAGACATTTCATGAAGGACACAGAAATTATTGAGCAGCCAACTTTCACCGATCAGGAGATTTTCCGTTTGAAGAAACTAATGCAGAATGTTAGAGCACAAATTGCAGACGATGAATACATTAATCTCGTTTTCTTTTATTTGTTTATTTATTTTTTTTATTCAGAAGCAGCTTTATACTTAAAATGTGTGGCATAAAGCTGGGTTCTTTAAAAGGAACAGTGTGCAACATTTCGGGGGATCTATTAACAGAAATGGAATATAATATTCATAATAGGGTTGTCAAAGTTAATGCGATAACGTGTTAACACAAATTTGTTTTAACACCACTAATTTCTGTAACACAACTTGCCGTTTTTAGGTTGTAGCAGCCTCAGTTTTAAAGCTAGATTGAAGATACTGGCATCATGAAACTAGAAAACCATGGTAACAACCATTCATACAATGACCTTGAGATATGTGAATGAAAATGTGTTCTATGGGTACCCACGAGTCTCCCCTTTACAGACATGCCCACTTTATGATAATCACATGCAGTTTGGGGCAAATCAGAGTCAAGTCAGCACACTGACACACTGACAGCTGTTGTTGCCTGTTGGGCTGCAGTTTGCCATGTTATGATTTGAGGATATTTTCTATGCTAAATGCAGTACTGGACAATATTTGTCATTGTTTGTGTTGTTAAATGATTTGCAATAATAAATATATACATAGATTTGCATAAAGCAAGCACATTTGCCCACTCCCATGTTGATAAGAGTATTAAATACTTGACAAATCTCCCTTTAAGGTACATTTTGAACAGATAAAAAATGTGATTCATTTGCGATTAATCACGATTAAATATGTTAATCGATTGACAGCCCTGCTTTTAAGTTTAAAGCCAAGATGTTAAATGTTACTTTTCTTCAGGAAACTCACAGTACTGCTGACAATGAAACTGAATGGAAGAATGAATGGGGTGGGGAGGTTTTTTAAGTCATAAGAGCATCAATAGTGGTAGATTTGGAATGTTTTTTCCAGATATGTTTTGCCTGCTTCCTGTGCTACTGAGGAAGTTATTATAAGGTCCTGAATCCTGAATTCGAAAAAGCAAAAAATTGTATTTATAAATGCTAAAGCTCCGTCTGTAGACACAGAGAGATTGGCTTTCTTGGATGTGTTGAATAAAGTTAACACTAATTGCAGCAGTGATCAGATCATTTTCTTGTACAGTGTTTATGTTTTTTATAAAGGATGTGAATTGTAAATAGTGCTTACTGTCATTTTAATGTGGCTCTTTTTTCTGATGATGCTTTTAAAAAAAGCTTTTAAGTTCTTTTGGAATAACTACAAGCAAAAGTGGAAAATGAAATGTCAAGTTTTTACATTTCTTTTGGGTCAAGTAAAGATGTCTGTTTACCTCCAGTAGGAGGAATGAGATGGAAGATTCTCTGGACTGTGATGCAAAGATCATTTTCAGTCAAATGTTAAAGAAAAACTGATTGCAGGTTTTACAATCTGACAAATAACGTGAAAGAATTCACAACACATGGTGATATAAAAAATATGTTTTATGTTCTGTGGTATAAGACAAGTTGTTGTTTGGACCTATTTTGACTTGAATTTAATTGAATTTGATTTATTTTGTTTTCTAAGAAAATGTTTTGAGCAAATAAAGTCGTTTTTTAAAATTATTTTTGTTTCTCTTTATGATCTTGGAGGTTTTGGATTTTAATATCTTGAATAATACTTTTTAAGATTCGGTGGATTAAAGAATTTAAGAAGCCCAACTGGATCTGGACCACTTTCCCCGCATGTTTATATAATTCTGTTGGTGGCATTGATTTTTTTTTCTGTTGACAAAATCCCAATTATATTGGCTAAGTGAGCTCTTTTAGTCTGGGTATTAGTCTATAAACAATTTCAGTCCTCACAGATACTTTATCTGGAATAATAAGGATGTTTTATACAATAATAAATTACTGTTTTTATCACTCATGAAATTTTGTTAGCTGGTCAAGTGATAAAAATGGCTTTTTACTGTCATATTCTTAAAAAACTAAAGGTACCAGTCACACCCAAAGAATATGTTGTTTTTGATGCAGGTCCCATGGGTTCTCTTCAAGTTTTAAAGAATTGCAATCTCACGTAAATTAACATTATTAGCTCTAGGCATATTTTTATTGGAGATATTGATATTATGACTAAACCGTGTAGTAACAGACACATCAGAAATGCTTTGGACTGTGTTACACCTCCTGCAGCAAAATTATTTTGGTCTTCTATCACTGGTGATTTAACCTGGAAAAGGCTTGTTGTATTTTAAATAAATAATGTATTAGTAATAAGGTAAAATAAGTATTCTTCAAGATTTTACACAGAATGTATCCAGTTAAAGAAGTGTTGGAAAGATTTAAGCTAAATATAGACTATATACAGTATGTGTTTTTTTAAAGTCAGATAAACAGTATTTCATTTGTTCTTTCACTGCGAAAATTCACATTTATTTTGGGGTAATGACGCTCCACTACTGCCACCTGCTGGTCTTGACAGGATCCAACACTGATCCGCTTCACATGGACAAACACAATACTAATCCCAAAAATAAAGTTCATTTTTCAATGCCAATTAGTCAGTCAGTCAGTCAGTCAGTCAGTCAGTCAGTCAGTCACAGAGCACCTGATGCAGAGGACCTGAGATGCAGAGGACCTGAGATGCAGAGGACCTGATGCAGAGAGCACCTGATGCAGAGGACCTGACGCAGAGGACCTGAGATGCAGAGGACCTGATGCAGAGGACCTAAGATGCAGAGGACCTGATGCAGAGGACCTGAGATACGGAGGACCTGATGCAGAAGATCTGATGCAGAGAGCATCTGATGCAGAGCACCACCCGATGCTGGCGCGCCCTGAGCATAAAAGCCCCAATCAAGCGTTGCTCTCTCTCTCTCACACTCTCTCTCTCTCCTTCACCTGGACTCATCCCTGCCGGAACCTGCCGGGCTGACTTTGTTTGGCTTTTCTTTAGTTTTCACTCAGAACACATGACACTTCATCATGCTCACACATCCACATCTACATTACTGATGTTACTGACTGACACGCTCCACATTTGTAGTTATTTCTGTATATCCTTAATTTATTTATAATAAATATCTTTAATTTACAATCATTCACTGCGTCCTTCCCTGTATTAGTCATGACCTAGGACCCCGGGCGATGACAAATTGGAGACTCGTCCAGCTTTTTCTTGTTGGTGCCGAGTCATTCTCCATCATGGATGACAGCTTAGCATCATCCTCCTCTCTCCCACCACCTCCATGTGTCCAGGGGGCATCCCAGGACAGAGCTGGCCTTCCTGATCACTCTATCTAGTCTCTTCCTCTCCGCAGCTGAGATGCTGCTGCCCCAGCAGACCACTCCATAAAAAATGGCTGATGACACCACAGTGTCATAAAAAGGTCTTCAGGAGAGCCCCCTCCACTCCTGGTAATGTGTATTTTTGTGCTTTTGGGAATTTTGGTAATTAGTCGCGCTCTTTGTGATTTGTTTGGACCATTTGGGTCAGTTAAACGGTAAAACCTGTCTGCGGCAGAATTTTGATCGTGGCCTGTTTGTGTATTTCAGAGAATTTGGTGCGCGTGTGCGTAAAGTTGGTTTGGAGCGCCCGCAGCGCAGCGCGCTCTGTTCCTCTGTTTACCTGCTGGAGTACTGCAGGTAATTGTGTCGGCTTCAGCGTGTGCGAATGTTGGTTTTAGGGAAAAGGATAACGCATTTGGGCTTTACAGGGTTAGTTAAGAAAAAAAAACGTAAACAGAAAACTGTTCTCATCCTTTTCATTTAGAAAGAGCAACAATGAGGAAACTCCAACAGTCGACTGTTGGAGTTTCCTCTTTGGTCGTTGACCAGAACTGTTACTTCATCATTCACTCATTCAATCCGTACTCATTTAAATGACCGTATTCCAATGATGACATATAGTCATTTAAATGCTGTTGAAACAACAGTTATACTGGATGTGTTACAACCCAGAGGTGGTGTAGGGGTGAAGGAGGTAATTATAATAACCAAAAACAAGGGTTTCAGGTGACGCGAAAAGGAGAAAACAAAGGCACACCCCATAGCCATGAATAATCCCTAACAAACAGACAACTAAACAACTGCTCTACTCACAAGGAAATATAAACCCAAACGAGTACCTCAGACTAGTTAATTTACACAATCTAAAGGCCACTGACTCCAGTTGGACCTGTACACAATATTCTAGTTAACAGTTCACAGAAACAATCGAGAGGCACGGGGACAGATCAATCGTAATCGCTGCCGCCATAGTTTAGTCACAGCTGGTTTTTAAAACTTGACACGCGGCACAGCAGGCTGGTGATTGGATAACGAGCGGTGACGTATCGAAGGCAGGACCACAAATGGCGGGAAACTGAGGGCATCCACCTGAGGGCGGCCTGGAGGCGTCGCCCTGGAGGGGATCCCCCAGAACTGACGTCATCTCGGAGCGGAGGGACAGCGGAGCGCACCAAAAGAAAAGAGCAGCACAGCGATATACAACAATAACAACAACAATAACAAACGGTGGTAATAGTATATGTAACCTGAACATTTCATAAGAACTTGTTGGGTGAGTCAGGTTGGAGCACCATAGCCCTTTTAACATTTTACAGCCAATCACAATAACTTAGCTTGCATTGTCGCAGTTGACATGTTGACAGTTTTGCTTGGTCTGAGGGTGCTAATATGGGCAGGGCAGAGTGTTACACGGAGCATATCAGAGAAATTGTATGGTAAGTGTCAAGTGAACATGACATAGCAAATGTCACTCATCACTAATAAGGTTGATAAATCAATGTTTGCTGGCCACCACCCCACTGTTTGTACAGGATTATTTTATTTTATTTTATTTTCTCAGAGGAAACATTTTGTGAATTTCCATGTGTTTTTTGTTCAGTTTTGTTTTTGCTTATTTTGTACATTAATATATATATAAATATATATATGTTTATGTATGTGTATATGTATGTATGTGTGTATATATATGTGTGTATATGTATGTATATATGTATGTATATATATATATATCTATATATATATAAATAGATATATATATATGTGTGTGTGTATATAGAGTATATATAATAATATTGATATGAGTAATAACAGCATGTATGATATCTCTGCTTTTTGCCAGCACACTTTGCCAGATGTGTAACGTTAATTCAAGCTTGACTCATGCAGAATTGTATCAATACTTGAATGTTGTGTGCATACATGTGGATCACCTTACCCCCGTTTTTGATTATTTGATTATATTTTTATCCAAAGTATCCGTTTGCCACATGGCCTGATTTAGCAGCTGTCATAAAGTCATAAAGAGTTTTAGTTTTGATTTTACTCTATAATTACCCAACAGTAATTACAGGTAATTCTAATTCTACTTGTCATTATATTGATTTTGCTCATCTTACTTTACTTTTATTTCTTATTATTATCTCAGTATAACTGTTGTTTCAACAGCAATTAAATGTATATATTTCATCATCTGAATACGGTCATTTAATAACCCTGATTCTGTGTCAGAGCTATTCATGATATCATTAAATAATGTTTATGATGACATTGAATAAACTATCGCATTTAGCCCATTGATTGGTTGATCGGAGATCATCGTCTGTGACGTCATGACAACACAGACGTCATGACTGACATCATGACAACAGAGACGTCATGAATGACATCATGACAACACAGACGTCATGACTGACGTCACAGTCCTCGCTCGAAAAGTTTACTTATAGAACCCGCGCAGCGATCAGGTTAATATTGCTGGAAAGCTGGGTTGTTCGGTGCCGGTCGGGGTTCTTCACGGAGCCTCTCCGGATCAACATTGAGCAACCGAGGACTACCAGCTGTTAGCCAAAACAAGAAGACGCAACGTGGTGGGTGGTGGGGGATAAGTGACTGACTGACTGACTTAGTGACTGACTGACTGACTGACTGACTTAGTGACTGACTGACTGACTTAGTGACTGACTGACTGACTGACTGACTTAGTGACTGACTGACTGACTGACTGACTTAGTGACTGACTGACTGACTGACTGACTGACTGACTTAGTGACTGAGTGACTGAGTGACTGACTGAGTGAGTGAATGAGTGAGTGAGTGACTGACTGACTGAGTGACTGAGTGACTGACTGAGTGAGTGAATGAGTGACTGACTGAGTGAGTGAATGAGTGAGTGAGTGACTGACTGACTGAGCGAGTGAGTGACTGAGTGACTGACTGAGTGACTGAGTGATTGAGTGTCTGAGTGACTGAGTGACTGACTGAGTGAGTGACTGAGTGACTGATTGAGTAAGTGAATGAGTGAGTGAGTGACTGACTGACTGAGTGAGTGAGTGACTGAGTGACTGACTGAGTGAGTGACTGACTGACTGACTGAGCGAGTGAGTGACTGAGTGATTGAGTGTCTGAGTGACTGAGTGACTGACTGAGTGAGTGACTGAGTGATTGAGTGATGAAGTAACAGTGCTGGTCAACAACCAATGAGGAAACTCCATCAGTCGGACGGTTGGAGTTCCCTCATTGTTGCTCTTTCTAAATGAAAAGGAGGAGAACAATTCTGTGTTTGGGTTTTCTGTGGAGCGTGTCAGTGGTTCAGTGTATCATTACATAGTGCTGTTGTTGAGCATGTGCTGTTGTTGTTAAGTTGTTAAGTTACTTTATGTCGTGCTCCGTATTGTATTATTGTGCATTCACACCAAGCGAGAAGCAAATGTTCGCCTCTCTTTCCTCCATCAACCATGAAAGAAAGAACCTCTGCTGCTGCTTTGTTCATGTTTCAGAAGTCTCAGATATGTCAGATAACCAAACTCCGTTTCTTCTGGGTTATATTCATATTTGTGGTGCTGTATACTGATATTTAGGGAAGTTTGTAGTTTTGTCTTTGGAAGAATGTGATCCTCACAGAATATAGTCACATTATTACCGATGTATTTATTTTATTCTGAAGTAAAATTAACTTTATTTTTGGGATTAGTATTTTGTTTGTCCATTTGAAGCGGATCAGTGTCGGATCCTGTCAAGACCAGCAGGTGGCAGTAGTGGAGCGTCATTACCCCAAAATAATGTCCAAAATGAATGTGAGTTTTCGCAGTGAAAGAACAAATGAAATACTGTTTATCTGACTTAAAAAAACACATACTGTATATAGTCTATATTTAGTTTAAATTTTTCCAACACTTCTTTAACTGGATACATCCTGCGTAAAATCTTGAAGAATACTTATTTTACCTTATTACTAATACATTATTTATTTCAAATACAACAAGCCTTTTCCAGGTTAAATCACCAGTGATAGAAGACCAAAATAATTTTGCTGCAGGAGGTGTAACGCAGTCCAAAGCATGTCTGATGTGTCTGTTACTACACGGTTTAGTCATAATATCAATAGCTCCAATAAAAATATGCCTACAGCTAATAATGTTAATTTATGTGAGATTACAATTCTTTAAAACTTGAAGAGAACCCATGGGACCTGCATCAAAAACAACATATTCTTTGGGTGTGACTGGTACCTTTAGTTTTTTAAGACATTCAATGTGACAGTAACACGACATTTTAATCATTTGACCAGCTAACAAAATAATAAAAACAGACATTTATTATTGTATAAAATATCCTTATTATTCCAGATAAAGTATCTGTGAGGACTGAAATTGTTTATAGACTAATACCCAGACTAAAAGAGCTCTCTTAGCCAATATAATTGGGATTTTGTCAACAGAAAGAAATCTAAGCCACCAATAGAATTATATAAACATGCGGGGAAAGTGGTCCAGATCCAGTTGGGCTTCTTAAATTCTTTAATCCACCGAATCTTAAAAAGTATTATTCAAGATATTAAAATCCAAAACCTCTAGACCATAGAGAAACAAAAATAATTTTAAAAACTACTTTATTTGCTCAAAATATTTTCTTAGAAAACAAAATTAATCTAATTAAATTAAATTCAAGTCAAACTAGGTCCAAACACCAACTTGTCTTTTACCACAGAACATAAAACATCAAAACTGACTGAGTGAGTGACTGAGTGAGTGATTCACAGATGTTCGCCACTTTGATTAGTAGCCTGATGATCAAATGTTGCTGCCAGCAGCAGGTGGAGTTCAGGGAAGCTTCAATAGCCTAATGCCAAGCTAGGGGGAAATGTTGATTCAACAGAAGATAAAGGAAGAAATAAATAATATGTTTTCAGTTATACTCAATGGATGTTGACTTACACTGTAGCCTATTCAAGGTGACATTTGATGTGACAGCATCATTAGAGCTAAATAAATGCAGTATTGCTTTTGGTATTCTTTCTCATTATCCAATTCAATCTGTAGGCCAACAGATATCATATTTTCAGTTGGTTTATAAATGCAGTATTGCCTTTGGTATTGGGCTAATATCATATTTATTTACAATTTGATTTGTATAAATAGCTACATAAAAACCTTTTTATAAAACAAATATAGACAGAAACATCTGCTGTTGTTAGACAGGTCTCTCAGCTAGCAGTCCCTGGGTAAAGACTTTCCCTGAGTTACAGACGCTCCTCTACTGCCTCCTGCTGGCCAGGACAGGATCCAACACTGATCCACAGTGGACTAACACAATAGGAATCCCAAAAATACACTTCATCTTAAATCAAAATAAGATAAATACTTAAACTACAATGTGATTACATTCTGTGTGGGTCACATTCTTCCCAAGACCAAAATATAAACTCAACTAAATATCAGTATACAGCACCGCAGATATGAATAGAAAAGAAACCCACATTTATTATACAGCATCCCAAATACGCTTTCCAGGGAATATTTGAGTTTGTGTGTCAGGAGACACAGCATGCAGAGTGTGTATTTTTGTAGGGGACGATTATGTATGTGGGTTACAAGTTGAGGTACAAACATGTCTTTTTTATGAATTAATAAAATTGCTGCCTCAGGTTACATTTCCGTGCTGTGCTCAATAAACATTGCTTTGTTTTTAAACTTACTTTATACAGTATATATATATATATTTAGATATATTCATATATATATATATTCATATATATATGAATGAATATATCTAACCCATTGATTGGTTGATCACATGTCTATGAGCTATTCATGATATCATTAATGTTTATGATGACGTTGAATAAACTATCGCATTTAGCCCACTGATTGGTTGGTCGGAGATCATCGTCTTTGATGTCTGTGATGTCTGTGATGTCATGACTGACGTCACAGTCCTCGCTCGAAAAGTTTACTTATAGAACCCGCGCTGCGATCAGGTTCAAATTTCCTACCTAGGAGATTGCTGAAAAGCTAGGTTGTCCGGAGCAGATCCGGCCGGAACCTCTGCTGTAGGCTGACTGGAAGGTCACTGACTGAAGGTCAGCCTAGAGGACAGCTCCTTTCTGACAACGGGGTCAGATCGGAGTAGAGGCTCGGACCGGCTCTTCTCTGAGCTACATGAGGACTATCAGCTTTTTCTAAAGGGGGAACCCGTGAAGGGGATTGGCTGGAAAGCTAGGTTGTTCGGAGCAGATCCGGCCGGAACCTCTCCTCTAGGCTGACTGAAGGTCACTGAAGTCAGCCTAGAGGACAGCTCCTTTCTGACAATGGGTCAGTCTGGAGTAGAGGCTCGGACCGGCTCTCCTCTGAGCTACATGAGGACTATCAGCCCTTCTCACAACAGGAGCCGCGGGGACCAGGTTCAGACCTCCTCTGGAGAGAGAACCTGGTTAGTCTCAGGACTGGTTGGCCGGATTGAATGAGTGAATGATGATGTAACAGTTCTGGTCAATGACCAAAGAGGAAACTCCAACAGTCGGGCGACTATTGGAGTTTCCTCATTGTTGCTCTTTCTAAATGAAAAGGATGAGAACAGTTTTCTGTTTACGTTTGCTTTCTTAACTAACCCTGTAAAGCCCAAATGCGTTATCCTTTTCCCTAAAACCAACATTCGCGCACGCACAAGCCGACACCATTACCAGCAGTACTACAGCAGGTAAACACGCTCAAAACCAACTTTACGCACACGCGCACCAAATTCTCTGAAACACACAAACAGGCCACGATCAAACTTCTGCTACGGACACTTTTTACCGTTTAACTGACCCAAATGGTCCAAACAAATCACAAAGAGCGCGACTAATTACCCAAATGCCAAAAAGCACAAAAATACACATGACCAGATGTTATTTACACGGCGCAGTACCAACAGGGAAAAGCTGAACGAGCCTCCAATGTGTCATAGCCCGGCTCCTATAGGCCATGACTAATACAGGAAAGGACGCAGTGAATGATTGTCAATTAAAGATATTTATTATAAATAAATTAAGGATATACAGAAATAACTACACATGTGGAGTGTGTCAGTCAGTAACATCAGTAATGTGGATGTGTGAGCATGATAAAGTGTGATATGTTATGAGTGAAAATTAAAGAAAAGCCAAACAAAGTCAGCCCGGCAGGTTTCGCCTCTCTTTCCTCCATCAACCATGAGAGAAAGAATGTTGTAGAAGTCACAGATATGTCGGAAAACTGGGATGTTATGAACCTGTATGAGCTGCATCACATCCAGTGCCATTGCACTGACTGTATCTAGCAAGCTACCTGTCGCTACTATTAATATTTAAAAAACATCACACAACTATCGCATTTAGCCCATTGATTGATTGATCGATCGGAGACGTCAATATTGTCACTCTCGAAAAGAGTTTCTTTCTTTCTCTCTCAAATTAAATAAGCTGACACATAGAATATATCTGAATAGTCTATTACGTGTGACAGCTTCATAACTGTCACCAGTGGTAGAATGTAACTAAGTACATTTACTCAAGTATTAATCAACTCTGAGATGTCAGTAGTTCTCACTTTATGCATCATGTAAGCAGCCAGATTACACTATTTAGGTAGACTATTTACAGTATTTAGGCTCCAATAGAGGCATATTGAGCACAGCACGGAAATGTAACCTGATGCAGCAACTTTATCAATTCATAAAAAAGACATGTTTGTACCTCAACGTGTAACCCACAGATATAATCGTCCCCTACAAAAATACACACTCTGCATGCTGTGTCTCCTGACACACAAACTCAAATATTCCCTGGAAAGCGTATTTGGGATGCTGTATAATAAATGTGGGTTTCTTTTCTATTCATATCTGCGGTGCTGTATACTGATATTTAGTTGAGTTTATATTTTGGTCTTGGGAAGAATGTGACCCACACAGAATGTAATCACATTGTAGTTTCAGTATTTATCTTATTTTGATTTAAGATGAAGTGTATTTTTGGGATTCCTATTGTGTTAGTCCACTGTGGATCAGTGTTGGATCCTGTCCTGGCCAGCAGGAGGCAGTATAGGAGCGTTTGTAACTCAGGGAAAGTCTTTACCCAGAGACTGCTAGCTGAGAGACCTGTCTAACAACAGCAGATGCTTCTGTCTCACCATTTCTCCTGTCAAACAGGACATTTATGTCTGTCTGCTTGTCCTGCAACACCAATGAGTTTATTTACCCTGAGTGTGGCCTGTCCTGTGACATTTTCTGTTGTTGAAGTTTGTGTTTCTGTAGATTTTTTGTCTTTTACCCTCTCTCTCTTCACAGCATTTCTAATTAGGAAATACATACTACAAATAAGAAATACACAGTTATTGCTGCTGTAAAAACACTCAATTTCTGTGCACAAGGGGACCTTTCATAGCATTTGTGTTGCATACAGCAATCAGAAGATAATGCACTGAATGATTCATATGAAAACATAAGGCATAATTACTTAAAACTACTGCATTCAAGTAAATATCTGAGCATGTGTCTTGGATATATTTATACGCCTATCTTGGCAATATATCCTACTTCAAATGTATTTTGTATGCATTTCATTAGGCTACATACAACATACATTTCCACAGTTTGTTCATAAATGTAGGCTATATTTGTTTAGTAAAAAGGTTTTTATGTAGCTGTTTATATAAGTCAAATTGTAAACAAATATGATATTGCATATATGCTACAATGAAACCAACTGAAAATATGATATCTGTTGGCCTACAGATTGAATTGGATAATGAGAAAGAATACCAAAGGCAATACTGAATTTATTTAGCTCTAATGATGCAGTCACATCAAATGTCACCTTGAATAGGCTACACCCATTGAGTATAAATGAAAACATATTATTTATTTCTTCCTTTATCTTCTGGTGAATCAACATTTCCCCCTAGCTTGGCATTAGGCTATTGAAGCTTCCCTTAACTCCACCTGCTGCTGGCAGCAACATGTGATCATCAGGCTACTAATCAAAGTGAGCATGGTCGGATTATTGAATGATTCCATTCTTATTTGACTTTTAAGTGATTTTAAGTGCAGACTATCTGTGAGGTGACGTCACAATTATTGTGGGGATTCTTATGTTCCGTGATGTCATGCACGTCACAGAAGTTGTCAGCATTCCTACCAGTTATTGGGCGGGGCTTACGTTCTGTCTCATGTGTGACGTCACCGGCCTCCCTATGTTACTATTAGTATTAGCATTAGTAATAACAGCATGTATGATATCTCTGCTTTTTGCCAGCACACTTTGCCAGATGTGTAACGTTATTACAAAAAGTGTTATATAGGTAAAGCTTGATTCATGAAGAATTATATCAATACTATACTATTATATATAAATATATTATTATTTTTAAATTAAATACAATAATAACGTCTTAAATTCTCTTATTAATACATTAAATATGTTTACATGTCAGCACCAGATGTTTCCAGACGGTAAAAGTCATATCAGTTCAATTTATAATATTTCAATATAAATGTTCATTCTTTTAGGATCAACTACTGGATAGGAATAGAAATGTCGACCCCATAGTAAACCATAGAAAATACAGTATTTGGATCTCTTGGGTACTAAACCATGTGATGTTTATTAAAACAAGACTATGGCTGGATAGGCTATATGGTCAGTATGTGAATTTGTGGCTAAATTGTTATACAGTCAGTGGTCATGTCTATTATGTTTTGTGAACAGTTTTTCCCATTTATATGTTCATATTTGATTGAAAGACAACTTAAAATGAAGCAAATGACATTCAGTAATAGTAACTAACGTTTACTAGTGATACATTTTATACAAGGTGAAAAAGGTATTAGCATGACATATGCGAGGTTAAAAGTATTTCAGTTTTTTTATCAAAGCATGTGTATCAAAAGCATTCATATAAGTAGTGTGTAACAAAACACATACCATACTCCATTCAGAAAAAAAGCATTTAAAAAGTTGTTTGCCTGTTATGTTGCGGACAGACCTGACAAAGCATGAATTCAGACTTTTTACTAATCAGCATCATTATGTAGTTATTTCGGCACACTTTTGATCCGTTTACAAAAACGTCATATTTATGCCTAGATGACGTTATGTAGAGTGTTGATGGAGTAGCTGCAATGTTAGCATAGCCTGGTATTGATCGATCCAGACTCCGTTCAGAAAACAAGCATTTTAAAAGTTGTTTGCTTGTTGTCTTGCGGACAGACTTGACAAAGCATGAATTCGGTCTTTTTACTAATCAACATCATTATGTAGTTATTTCGGCATAATTTTCATCCGTGTATTGCAATTAAATCACAGCACAGTCTATTTATTTTGGGTTCATACCGTCTACATGTCCTGCGTCTGCTCCAGGGTGTTCGGCCCAAAGAGTCCTTGGTGGGTACCAACGCACAAAAGAAACGTTCCAGTCAGGAACCAAGTGATGCCTGGAGGTAAAGTATTGTAAATAGTATTTGTTACATTTTATTCTCTATTTGCTTATATATATTAGTCTTTTTTTTTTTTTTACTGTGTTAGCTGCTGCATCTTGTTTTTTGCACTATCCCCTTTGTTGCTGGACACTGCAAATTTCCCCACTGTGGGACTAATAAAGGAATATCTTATCTTATCTTAAACATCCAGTTTAGTGTAAGCCTACCAGTGACAGTATAAAATAAGTCCAACAGACTCAGAAGAGCTCAGTTAGAAGCTCAGTTTTTAGTGGAAATCTAGAGATCTCTACTCTATGCTTATTATACAATATTTATTGTCTTTTGTTCATTTTGAAACAACAAAGCAAACATTCACAAACGTCCCCAATAACAACATTCTCGGTACAAAGAAACTTAAAAACATAATATTAATATAAAATAAGACATTATAGATACAGGAAAAACATACGTATACCAAAATAAATAAATACAAATAAAATAAAAAGAATATATTAAAATAAAAAAATAGAATAAAATAAAATCTATTTACACATATATATATATATATACATATATATATATATATATATATACACGCATATCTGGTATATGCACATACAAATATATATTATATATACATACGCATATACAGTATATGCACATACAAATATATATATATATAATCAATTTAAAATCAGTGTACAATTCAGTCATTATCCTATTCTCGCTCCCTATTCATACTCTATGCTTATTAAACTGTCTGCTGTTTATGAGATCCATCTTCTTTCATACAATGCAATACCAAATTTTGGCCAACAGATGTCGCTATATTGACTGTCAAACTTACTTAATTTAATTAAATAATAACACTAAAGGCAACCACAACCTGTTTACATATTTCTTAATTTTTTCAATTTCTATATATTTATTAATGTCCCTTTTTTGTTAGATCATTGTGAAGATAGACTGTGTTTCAGTGGTACACAGTAATGACTTGAAGTTGTATTTCTCAATGTGATGTGTTTTTCAGCTATGATACAGAACAGCAGAGTGGACATTTCTCAGAGAAGCTTCCACACAGTCTATAAAGACTTGAGTGACAGCAGATTATGTGTGTTTACAGAAGTGCTTCATGATGACATGCTCCAAAAACAACACCTGCATTTACCAGAATTACTGACAGAGCTCCAGTTGTGTAAATGTGTCTTTTTGCAGGAAAATAGCTCACGTTTCCTCATTCTGTGTGAGGAGAAGTCAAACAGGTTTGACACACTAGATTCCAGGGAATGATTCACCCCAAGATTAGAAAGGATTTGATGTTGTGAGTTGTTCATAAAACCTGTTATTAGCTCTTAGGAAAGCACCAGTTATTCCAGAATGTTAATAATGTTACTGTCCTCCCTTCACAATAAAATGTCCCTGCTCTAATTGTTGGGAGCTCTGGTCTCTGTGGGCTACTCCTGTCAAACATAGTTTATGCATTAACACCCTGTGTATTTAAATCAACAACAGTGCAGTCTTACAAACCTCCTGGAGCAATCTAATTCATGCAACTCCACTTGTAATCAAGAAGTGATGTGAGATATCAGCCTGGTGTACACAGAACAAAATAAAGAATCCTAACATGTTCAAATAATATAAATATATAAATAATTGGAGAAAATATTGAAGCTCAACTCAATTATGAAATGTTATTTCGTCATTTATTTTCATAATAAATTAAATTTATTAGATATAATTTTTTATTTCATTGAAGACATTTTTCATCTCAAACTTGTAATGAAATGTGTTATTGGGAAAAATGCCATAATGAAATAACTTTTTGAAAAGGGCATTTTGAAATATAAATGTCTATTATGAAAAAGTCCTCTAAAACAGTGTAATTATGAAACTAAGAAGGAATGAATAACATTTTATAACGAGTTGAGTTTTAATTATTCCTTAAATTAATTATAAATTAGTTTATTATTATTAATTATTTTGTAAATATTTATTGTGTTTTTTCTAATTTATTCATGTCATTATTAGTTTCACAATTATTTATATATTTGAGCTCCAGAACAATAATACCAACAGTAAGTTTTACATATTTTAAATTTAAGAATAAAATGTATAAATAATTAAATAAAATATCGGAATCATGACACAAAAAGTAAGATTGGTGCTTGTTTAGTATGTATGTTTGTTAATTTGTTTCACACATAAAACATAAAAAAAATACAATCCACATGAAAGGAATGTAAAATACGTGTGAGGGTGTGGTAGAAACTTATAATGGCTTATATAAAAAACTACACCCAAAGGACATACAATAGATACAAATAACAATCGTGACCAAAATCACTAGTACATTTTAGATATTAGTGTTGAAAACATTTTACATATAAAAATATACAGTGTAAAGTGTAGGAGTAAAGTTCAAACAAAACAAAAAAAATACGAAGAAGCAGGTGTAATTGTCATATTAACAGTTTCACTAGGTATAGCAGCATTCGACAAACAAACATGACTCTCAATAATCAAATAATCACAACAAACACAAATCCTTTACCTGTTTGGTAAGTGCTTTATTGTTTTTTTTAGCTCATTTCGAAGCAAAATGAAAGAGCAGATACAGTATGAAGTGCAAAGGCTTTCTCATACGTAAACAGCGACCGACACTTGCCAACGCCTGAATAAAATGTTCTACTCGACATCCTCTGACATCAAATAATAATTACACTCTGAGAAGATAATTGGTCCCTTGTCACTCCAGCTGTTTCCATGAAGCATGAAGTGCGTAAAAGGTGCAGTCATGACGGCAGCAAATACAACACATAATTCTCTTTTTAATTATCCATCTGTTGACTTTTCACCCACTGTTATTGCATTGGATCAGCTTTGTGTCATCTTAATCCATTCAAAAGTCCAATACTCTTCATTATATACATATATACAGTTTGATGGTGGACATATCTGAGAGCCTGTACTAGTCTTGATGTGGTTGTGTTTTATTGGGGCCTTAGCCAGCCCTGACTACTGTAAGGCTACGTAGTTATGTTGTTGTGTGATTTTAGTGTAAAAATAATAGTATTAAAATGGTATGAGTAAAAAAAGGTTATAAAAGTTATATATGTAAAAACAATTTGTCCGTCGTTTGGTTTGCCCTTATGGATGGATGGCACCCCTAACATCCACTTATGAGGCCCATGCCCAGGGCCGGCTCTGACTGGGGCCGCTGATGCATTGGCCTCGGGTAAACATAGGTGCCCGTGTGTCCCCAGGTGCCCATGCGGGAGTTCAGCCAGGAGCTATCACCGTTCTTCTGCATCATCTCCTCTCCCTCCTCTTCATCACTGGATGCGGCCTCATATTCCTCCTCTGAGCTGTTCTTTCCAGTGCTGTCTCCTCTCAGGCGCAAGAGTTCATCCTCCTTATTCCTGGTGTGGCAGAGGCTGCAGATTCTTAACTGCTTGGTGGGGTGAATGTGGCCTATAACCGCACGCTTCTTGGAGCACGCATTGCAGACCAAAAAGCCACATTTTCGGCAGTGGTGCCGGCGTTTGGTCGTAGTGAACTTCTTGAGGCAGCGCATGCATTTGAAGGCGGCCTGGTCCGGGATCCAGGCGACGGCAAAGGCAGAACTGGGTTGGCTGCTGCTGCCGCCCTGCAGCAGGTTTGACCGGCAGTCTTTGATGTGCTCCATCCAGGCCCGCTTCTCCTCGGACGAATCGGCGGACACAAAAAACGACTTGCGTGGTGTACGCATCAGCCATTGGTTCTCCAATCCCTCACTGTTCTCCATGTCCTCCATCTGGATGTCCTCTGAAATGACAGTGAAGATGGCATATTGGTAACAGCGCAAAAAAGAGTTGAATGCAGTTCAATCAACAAATCAACATGTGTTCTGACTTTGCCTTGACTTGCAATGAAGGTTTTCATTGTTTTGCGCAGCATACATTTAATTCCATTTACCTCCATTGTATTGCCTTGTTGTGAAAAGGCAACACCAAAGCAACAGCAAGTACTTGGTCAGTATAGCTTGTATAGAGCTATAGATACAAAAGCTAGTTTGATCACTATCTTTCTGTCTGACTGGATAAAAGGAGCAGGTGAGAGGCTCACCTAGAGGGATTATCTTCTGTTTTTTGTGCCAGCGGCCGTTCAGTATGATGCTGCCGTACACCAGCACGTCGTTGAAGAGGAAGAAAACCTTAGGCTGGGACTTCCGGCGACCCTGCTTCATCAGGCGGCCCTGTCCCATCAAAACCCGACCTGGCTTGGATAAAGGCCTTCCTGTCGGACCAAATGAATTCTCAACCGCCTGGATACGCTCAATGTTCTCCTTCTCAAACGTTAACAGGTCCATCGTGGTGACCGAATGTCTGTCGTATCACTGAGATCACACATGAACAAGGTGTCAGCGGCAGGTTTGGGCGGTGTCTTATAAAGGATTGTTTCCTGGTGATGACTCAATGGGACTTCATTGCAGACAAACACGTTATACAAGAAATAGGGCGAGGTGTGAGGCTACATGTTGCAGAACATTTACAAGTCTGTTTATTTAGGATATAGGCCTATATGTTTTTAAAGTTAAGAAGTTACTCTGCAATTTCAGAGCAAACAATAATAGGTGAAAAGTATGTACAATTTGGAGCTACTTGTGCTTTAGTATTAACATTTTATACTACTTTATACTTCCACTGTAGTACATTTCAGAGGAAAATAATGTATTTTTTACTCCTCTGCAGTTATTTGACAGACATAGTTGCTAGTTAAAAATTTAGATAAGGAATTTACACGCAAAACATACAGTATGATCAGCTTATAAAACACAATACACTGTTAGATAGATAGATTAAACACCCAACAATATATAAAACAGTTCAAATGAGCGACACCTCGATCAATTACGACATTAAAATGATGGCTTTCATGTTAATGCATCAATAATAATGATCCAATAATAATAATAATACACTGACAAGGGTCATTATTATGCTCTGCATAATAAGAAGCCCAATTTGAACTTCTCCATACTTTGTTGGCCGGTCATGTGCACTTTTAGTGCATGTGAGTGTGCACTTTAAGTATTTCATGTTCAAATGTTTATCATGTTTACCATGTTAGGATAGCATGTTAGCATGCAAACATTTGCTAATCAGCATACAACACAAAGTAGCCTACAGCTGATGCTGATGGGAATGTTATTAATTTTACAGGTATTTGGTCATAAACCAAAGTACTGGAAAATTCCAAATTTGACCTGATAATGGCGCTAGAGATGAAACGTCAGAAGTTCTGATCTGTTCAAAACAATAATAAATAGAACAAACTAAAATACATGAATCTTACAACTCTTATGTAAAATTGGAGCAATTATGAAATTTGGTGTCAATATAAGCTACAACTTGGATGAAATTGGAGGAATAAAGCATCAATCTTCAATACAAATGCGTCACAAGAGACTGAGATCCTTACACTAGGCCTATATATATTTTATATATATAAAAAGGAATACTGACTACACAAGATATTTCACAATCTGACGTGGTATTATGTTATTGGTTTGAGCAGCTTAGCCAGCAGCTGGACTGAAAACGAAACCAACTTTACTGCCAACATAGTGACTCACATGCTACCTGTCCCAACTGATGTCATCAAGTGAAAGGTACTTCCTTGATCAACAGTGATATACAGTGTGTGGTAAACAAACGCATGGGGATCTCCAAAGGGTGGGGGGAAAGAGGTTTTGATCATTCATCTTCGGATAAGGAAATAATCACTTTATGAGAATCACACAAAGCCTTATTTGGACAAGAAGATTGACAACAAGTTTATACAGAAAACATGAAGCCCCATCCAGCCGCTGGTTAGCTTAGCTTAGCATAAAGACTGGAAACATGGGGAAACTGCTAGCCTGGCTCTATCCAGAGGTAACAAAATGTGCCAACCAGCCCCTCTAAAGCTCAATTAACATGTGTGTCAACTGCAGTGTGACAACCAGCGGAGGCTCCAGAGCCAGGCTAGCTGTTTCACCCTGTTTACAGTCTTTGTGCTAAGCCAGTGGTCGGCAACCTTTACTATCAAAAGAGCCATTTTAGGCAAAAACAAAAAAAAGAAAATCTGTCTGGAGTCGCAAAACATTTGAGCATTGTGATGAAGGTAACACAGTTTATAGTCTAAGTACAGTGTATAAGTCTAATGCAGTGAGGGCCAAAGTGCAAATGTACTACGGAGTTTTAGGGCCACATTGAGGGAAAAAACATCTGAGATTTCCAGAATGAAGTCGTAACATTACGAGAAAAAAGTCGTAATATTACGAGAAAAAAAGAAAATAACACATAAAATTACTACTTTATAATATTACAACTTTTTTCTCATAAATTTCTGACTTTATTCTCGTAATATTATGACTTTATTCTCTTAATATTATGACTGTATTCTCTTAATATTATGACTTTATTCTCGTAATATTATGACTTTATTCTCTTAATATTATGACTTTATTCTTGAAATCGCAGATTTTTTTTCTTTTCCTGAAATTGGCCATAATACTCTGTCATACCGTCGTACCATAGACCTACAACAATGATAAATAAAAATGAAAATGTAAACAAAAAACAGTTATTCATTTCCATTTTTATAAATCCACAGGGAGCCACTGGAGAGGAGCTGAAGAGCCGAATGTGGCTCCGTAGCCGCATGTTGCTGACCCCTGTGCTAAGCTAAGCTAACCGGCTGCTGGCTGTGGCTACAGTTTATGAGAGTGGTATCGATCTTCTTGAATAACCAAGCTTTATTTTGTACAAATGACATAATAATAATAATAATAATAATAATAATAACAATAATAATAATAATAATAATAATTTTGTGTTCATCACACATTAAAGTATTCATTGGGTTATGTGTCATTTAGCTTTTTATGCTAATAAAGTAACTATAAAATGTTACAAAGCTCCCCCTCTTCTCTGTTTCTCTCTTTGTTATCTCCGTCACACCACAGTTGAATGTATTGTCCTTTCGCATTAGTGAAGAAAAACAAAAACTGACAAAGGTAAGGAGACTGGAGTCCATAACAGACTTGTTTGTCTAGATACTCCAGGTCTGTAAGCATCAAGGCGCAGAGCCTCGCCGCACCCCTGACAGCTGCAACAAAACAGATTAATAGGCTACACTTCACAAGAGGCAGTTTCGGGTCTCCATAAAATGTGCCACAGAGGCTCGTGATTTGTGTAATGTTTAAAGGAAAAGAATAAACCAAACTTAATAACCACTTTCAGTATCTGGTTTATATGTGGAGCCACTGTGAGAAGTGTATTTACTCTGAATTCAAGAGGTATCTATCAACTGCAATAACATCAGTTGTTGGATCAGAGGCAGAGGTCAGCGAAATATGATCAAAATAAGCTTTGAAGAAAAATCAACGTTAATATCTTATCCAAGCCAAACTTAAAGGACATATATCAAATAGAGGTTTGACCCTTTGTTTGGCAGGGCCGGCTTAAGGAATAGGCTATAGGCGGTCGCCTATAGGGCGCCATTTTCTGGGGGGTGCTGATCACCCTCTAAAAACCCCTCATTTTCTGCATTAAGGTAACAAATGAACAAATAAAGAAAGAAATACACTTTTCACCCATGTAACTCTTTCTCATACTTTTTCATCTGCCGAGCCGCACTTGAACATCACACTGTAGCTGTGCGCACATCACACCAGCCCGAGTACGGGTCAGGACGTAAGATCGCTAGATGGACAAATGTCAAGAGGCGCAGATATATCTATTTTTTTCACATTTTATTTCTTCATAATGAAAAGGTCCAAGCCATCAGGTGCAGAAATGTAACCGGTGGACTTCTGTGTTGTGTTGGTTAGGTAGCAAAGTTGCCGTGACACCGGGATCTCTTCATAGTTGGCCTCTGTTTATTCTGATAAACACACAGGGAAACAGATCCTCCATGTTAAGACTAATATTAACCATGGAATACAGTCACATATACAGTAAAACATACCTGATAAACACACAGGGAAACAAAACCTCCATGTTAAATCTACTGCCCGCTCCAGCTCCTACACACACGATTATAGTATACAAAACGGGAGTTATCTTAACTCGCCGTAACTTTAAACTATAGCAGCATTTACTCTTAAAACAACTATTTTTAAATGCAAGTTCGTTGAAATCGATATATTGATAGGTTGGGATAGACCTTTTAACATCATAAGAAACAAAAATATAAACAAAACAGTACGTTAATTAATGGGATGGATTAAGATAATAAATGAACCAAAACAAATGACCCCCACCTCTCCCACAGGAGAATTGCACAAAAGGGGAGAGGAGATTTATAACAGGCACCACAGAAGAAGAAATGGAGGAGGGGCTCTGAACTTCACATATACTGGAGTTTGGAGGTTCTCCCATGCAGTCAAAATAAACTGTAACCAGATCAATTTTGTGTAATTATAAAAACCAGTGAACAAGATAGATATAGAGTACACAATGACCCTGTTACATAAGGAAGAAAACTGAAAAAGAATGCCCAATATAGAGGTATGATGCTGGCCTGATTCATATGTTTCTTATCTCTTTTATTCTTTGATTCTAATCTCTTATCTGGAAGCCACGGATCTTAAGTTGCACAGTTGATAACTGGTTTTCTCTCTCTTCCTCGAGTTGGCAGATTTACAAATATTCAGGAGGAAAACAGATTATGTGAACTACGTGACACTTCACAACCAAGCAAACCTCAAGGAGAAAGCATATTTTGGATTTTCTTGAGGACAAAAGTGAGTGGTATATATATATATCTTATAGTCCAGTAAATGCTCCTTCACTTTATGATATGTCATGTTTAACAGGGACATCTACTGGCCACAAGTTGTCAAAGCAGTTCCAGTAGTAAGTGCATGTTTTATATCCCAGGTTATTAAAGAGCACACACAGCAGAGTTTTATTCATCTTTATTTAATGTCATCACACTACTCTACAGACTTACAGCAATTATAGAATCACAGAGACAATTATGTGCAGGATGGAAAAATGAAATTCCCATGCAGATATTATCCCCACTTTTTACTTTGTGCAAGACTTTGACACACTGGCACACTTTCTTTTTTTAAATGTTTACTCATGCTTTTTTTTTTTTTTGGTTTAAGCGCAAATAAAATCAGTCGTGGTGGTTTGTCTCCTAATAGGGGATTGGTCCGTAGTAGGCGGTGTAGGCGGCGATGATTCCCTGCGTGTCCATCATGTCCTCACAACCCAGGTTGGCCTCACACACTTCTCTCAGGCTGAGTGGAGACAGAGAGACGGACATGACCACAGAGAGGCAACATAGATGCTATTCATACAGACAGTGCTTCATACATAGAGAACTTTCTGTGTAATTCTTGAGTCAAAAATGTTTAGATTAACGTTAGATTAAAAAGCACATGCTGTATGCTATTGGAGGGACATACTGTACCTCTCCAGCTGTGTCAGGGATAACTGTCCGGCAGCTCTCTTCTGCCTCACCACCTCGGAGGCCTGCTCCCTCTCCACAAACAGACCTGCACATTTAACATCACTGTTTTTTTAATTGTATTTAAACACACAAAATGTCTATCAATCAACTTAAATCAAATGCATGCGAAAGATTCAACCTAGCAATAGTAACTCAGCAGAAATCAGTGTTAAAATATGGATTATTATAGATTTAATGCAGCGGGTGGAAGGCTGAAATATATGTTTAAACTGTCTTTATCAATATTCTATAAGTTTGTGTGTATATACTGTATATTAGGGCTGTCAATGTATGGCATTATATGAAACTAGAAAACCTAAGGAATCCATTGGTACCAACCATGTCATACTAGATTGTAGCTTCTAAATAACGCTCTGAACTTATTCTAAATTTTGGCGAGGAAAAACTGGCATGGCCTTTTTCAAAGGGGTCCCTTGACCTCTGACCTCAAGATATGTGAATGAAAATGGGTTCTATGGGTACCCACGAGTCTCCCCTTTACAGACATGCCCACT
>CAKAOH010042406.1:0-56990 GCA_916701665.1 Sebastiscus tertius | reverse complement strand
GTCAGTCTGGAGTAGAGGCTCGGACCGGCTCTCCTCTGAGCTACATGAGGACTATCAGCCCTTCTCACAACAGGAGCCGCGGGGACCAGGTTCAGACCTCCTCTGGAGAGAGAACCTGGTTAGTCTCAGGACTGGTCGGCCGGATTGAATGAGTGAATGATGAAGTAACAGTTCTGGTCAACGACCAATGATCATGACTCATTGTTGCTCTTTCACAATGAAAAGGCGGAGAACAGTTTTCTGTTTACGTTTTCTTTCTTAACTTACCCTGTAAAGTCCAAATGCGTTGTCCTTTCCCTCAAACCAACATTCGCACACGCACAAGCCGACCCGGTTACCGGCGGTACTACAGCAGGTAAACAGAGGAGCAGAGCTGTCGTTATATAACTACGCTTAAATTGTCAGCAAAGCTGTGCTATAAGCCTGGTATGTTATCAGTGATAAGGTCTCAGTTCCGGGTACTGGTTTGTGTCAACAAAATGAGGCTTTCTCTGAGCACAAGTAGCATAATCTACGACATTATGCACAATCCTGTGTAAGTTTGTATATAGCATGCATCCACTTGGTTGATTTCTTGATTTTTCCAGTGATGTTTTTTTTTTTTTTTTTGCATCAATTCTCAGTTGATTTGACACTTTTTTCGAAATAAAAGCTCTTTTCTCAAAACAGTTAACACAACAATCTTTTTGCTAAACTAACAGTATATTTCTCAGTCATGTCAAATACAAAATTGCATCTCATACTTATTAAAACTTTCCAAACTTTCACACATTTAAACATAAACATGGCCTTTTGGAGATAAAAGATCTGATAACAAAAGTCTTCTTGTTGAAATATATCTAAATAAGCAGTTAAGCATAACAATTGTGCATTTTGCGATAAAAGAAACAAATTTGGCGTATTATTGGCGTAGTATTATCACAATAAGATGTATTGGTTGTCATTCTATCATGAAGTCAAGGGGGTGAAGTTTGACCCTGAAGTGAACCATGCTCCATTTTGAAAAATAGCTGCCACAGCCCCCAGGGGCTAAATTTGCAGCACCTCGATATCTATATCTTTTCATAACATATAAACCTACATCTGTGCCAAATTTGTTGCTTTTATCGCAAAATGCACATTTGTCACAAATATTTCAGCTTAGCTGCCCCACTAGAATATCTTATCAGCAGATGTGTAGTTTTGTTATTATATGCTTTTTAATTATTTCCCAGGTCTTCATTTTGCAGTGCACATGATTCTTTTTCTTACAGTTTTAACTGAACCTTAGTTTTAACTGGGTTGTATCCATTTCTTTTCTAAGAAGGGATTATGGTAGAGAGATTCTAATTTGAGTGTTTTCTACCACTCTGAGTGTCAGGAGGAGGAGTTCAGTGGTAATCACATGAGAACAACGTCTCAGCAGACGTGTTTATGGGTAATGACCAAGATTCCAGAGCATCCAGACCTGCCTCGACCTGCCCCGTCAGCTCAGATCGCTCTGATCAGCTGCCTCACTCTTATCAGTGGTAAATAACACTGAGGGTGAATACTTCATTTTCATGATTGACTAATCTATACGTTCTAACATCTATTCTATAAAGTGGGACAAATGCCCACCACAAGTTATCAGAGCCTAGAGAGTGATGTCTTTACATGTCTTTCTCTTATCAGCAACCAAAAACCCCCTAAAGTATTTCATACTGCAGTGAGATGAGAAAGAAATTGGTGACCTACGCTCGTCTGTGCTTCTGAACTACATTTGTTAAACCAACAGGAATGAGACATGGGGTTCTGCCTGCAGAACCAACACAGCCTTAGGGGGCTTTGTGTTGTTATAGTGTGCCTTGTTCAGCGATTTCTCACTGGATTTGT
Organism: Sebastiscus tertius; assembly: GCA_916701665.1. Classification (NCBI taxonomy): domain Eukaryota; kingdom Metazoa; phylum Chordata; class Actinopteri; order Perciformes; family Sebastidae; genus Sebastiscus; species Sebastiscus tertius. The sequence continues at coordinate 55,136 of CAKAOH010042406.1, read as the reverse complement.
GAGGCTGGTGAAAGCTTTCCCTCCCTTGCATCACTAATATTGGAATCAACCATTGTATGTACAGTATGAAGCTGTTTTTTAACAAACTCCTGTAGTGGCAGAGTTATTCACTCTCTCTCATTGTCTCGTCCACAGTGTGAAGTGAATGGGATTGAGGGGGCTTTTGTCTGCGGCCCCCTCGTGTGTTTTTAGGTGTGCGATATGAGTCACGGCAGTATTTTCATTCCTGCGCTCTGAGACACTGACCCACAAAGTGTCCTCCCCACTACAGTTTATGGCCCTGGTGATAGCAGACTCTTAACTGTTGCTGTTATATATACTCACATTGTGTATGAAATATAACTTCTTGTTCATTCATCATACAAACGCTTATTGGCTTTCAGATAATCAAAGTGTCCTCCTTGTGTGAGATTTAACACATTATCTACTCTCAAATGGCTTCAAGATAAATGTTCATCCGTCAGACTTTTACTTTGTAGGGAGTAAATCCCCCTCAGCATTCCTTGGAAGACTTCCAGTACGGAGCTCCATCTCATTCCTTCACAATGCAGCAGTTAAACCCAGTAATCCTTTATGCATCCTTAAGAATGACTTCTATTATGTAGTCATTTAGTGTTTGTCAAAGAGGTCCATCATACAATACATTTTAATGAAGAGGAATATAAAAGTATCTCACAAAGGAGACTCATAGGTTTGCTTCTGATGTCTTATCTTTGCGTCATAAAGCAGAGAGACTGTGATTGTTTAGTAACCATAGTAGCAACATGCTGCAGTGACTCACTTTGAATGCACAATAATTTTTTACATTACTCAAACTTCCTGAACTGCTTGTAAATGTCCGCTCTCTTGCAGGTGTCACAGTTTGGGCAGAGGAGGGGGACATAGCTCAGGAGGAGGTGCGATCAACTCCGTCCTGGTCAGAGGAGCGCTGCGAGGAGCTCTGGGATCGCGTGGAGGGCGTGCGGCACAAGCTCACGCGCATCCTCAACCCGGTCAAACTCACCCCGTATCTGCGCCAGTGCAAGGTCATTGATGAGCAGGATGAAGACGAGGTGCTCCACTCCACACAGTACCCACTGCGCATCAGCAAGGCCGGTGAGAGGAAGAGAAACTCATTTGAAAACACTAATAAATCAACATGGCAACAGCAGCCACCCAGCTAGATTGAACACCTTAAGACCATGCACAAGGTTGTGCATATCAGCTAAAAACTCTTTTAAAGGTCATTTTTATGTAGACGAATATTAAAAAAATAAATAAAAAAATACATCCACAGAGCTTTTAGAAAGGTGCCAAATGAAACCATGGCTTTTCCTGAAAAAAACATATTATGATTATGAATTAATCATTTTTTTAAATTTTGGTGGGTCAAAAATTAACGTTTTTTATCTGTGGAAGCTATCAATAGCACATTAAAACATAGTTTCAGATCATGAAACTGCAATATAAAAATCAACTTTAAGAGTTTTGAAACTCACATAGAAGATACTATGAGTCTTTTTGTAATGTTATAATGCACCCATGAAAGAAGAAGAAAGAAGTGCTATGAGGTATGAGGTGAAATGGACAGCTCAACAGGAAGTTGGTTATTGTAGTTTGGCCTGTTGAGTTGGTCCGCTCACCAGTATGGTCAACAGCTGCAGCAGCTCTCTTACTCCTTCTCTCAGTCATAACTCAGTCAAATCTGAATCTAATTGACATATTTTTATTGTGACTTATACTGAGGGTTGCATTATCTCCAATTCCAAAAACATCCATAACTCTGCTTAGAAATCATAAAAAAGACGCTCCTTATAAATTCAGAACTTGACTGAGAGTTAATCAATTGATAGCTGTCTCTACACTTGTGGATATATTACAGTTAGGATCTGCTAATAGCAAATTCTGCAAATTCCTTTTAAAAGAACAGTGTGTAGCATTTAGGGGGATCTATTGGCAGAAATGGAATATAATATATAATATATAAGTATTTTTTCTTTAGTGTATAATCACCTGAAACTAAGAATCGTGTTTTCGTTGGCTTAGAATGAACCATTTATATCTACATGGAGCCGGTCCTCTTCACGGAGCCGGCCGCCAGAGGTAGAGCAGGTCGTCCAAGGTCGGCGGTTTGATCCCCGGCTCTTCCAGTCACATGTCAAAGTGTCCTTGAGCAAGATACTTAACCCCAAATTGCTCCTGAAGGCTGTGCCATTGGTGTGTGAATGAGTATTTAGATTAGATCCTGATGGGCAGGTTGGCACCTTGTATGGCAGTCTCTGCCATCAGTGTATGAATGTGTGTGTGAATGCTGACATGTATCGTAAAGCGCTTTGAGTGGTCAGAAGACTAGAAAAGCGCTGTATAAATGCAAGTCCATTTACACTGTTTCTACTGTAGCCCAGAACGGACAAACCAAATACTGGCTCTAGAGAGGGCCATTTACATTTTCATGTTTTTGCATCGACCACCGTAGGTCCCCTACACGCTTGGTGCACGGGATAAGTTTCAGTTGGTTGCATTGTGCAACTTCACTGCTAGATGCTGCCAGATCCTACACACTGTACCTTTAATGATGCAAATTTGCTGAAATGGAAACATGAAAATACATGCTGCCTTATTAGAAAATCTAATTGAGAAGACAAACAATAAACTAACATTCAACAACATTTCATAAACTAGAATGGCACTCGGAGAGCGCAGACCTCCGCCAAGCTGCCTGAGTACGATTGCCCCCCCCCACCATGTTATGTTGAGATCAGCTGTACGTAGCGGAGCAGCATAAAACACTTCATTCAAACTGGACAGAAACAAACATAAAACTCACCTAAACCATCGTCGTTACTCTTTCCAACAATCACCAAGTGTGCTTTGGTCCAACTCAACTGTAATTTCACTGAGTTTAATATGAAAAAACTCTGAATCTACAAATGTCCGGTAACTGCAGTATGGCTGTTTTGTAAAACTCCCATAGAAGAACGTTTATGTGTGAGTGATTGTTGTCAGAGAGGAACAGGTGTGTAAAGATAAATGTTGCAGTGAGAGAGAAACAGGCAGAATCTATGGAGAGAGTAAGATGAAAGACAGGCTAAGTAAAGGGGAGTGTGAGGCAGACTGAACGGGGAGTGAAAGATGATAAAGATGAAGGAGAATACCTGAGCTTCCGGCTCATATCACTGCTGTTTCTTTGCCAGTGAGTTAGCTCATGCTCATTCATCATACTCATGTTTGAAATAGCTATATAACTACAGTGTAAATGACACTCACATCAAAGAGGGAGCATTTTTGTGGTTTCAGCTTTGATAGTTTACAGGAACAAAATTCGGACACGAGCTTGAGTCGGTTTAATGATATTGTGCCTGGAATAATGATGAATTTTTCCAATTTTTTTCCATCCTTTTGTTGGACAGGTCGTCTGCTGGACATTCTGCGTGGTCAGGGCCAGCGAGGTCTTCAAGCCTTCATGGAATCACTGGAGTTTTACCACCCGGAGCAGTACACACAGCTGACCGGAGAACAGCCCACACAGCGATGCTCCCTCATACTGGGTAAGACGGGGATTTCTCTGCATGTCGAGGATGGCAAAGGTGTGGAGTTGAGTTTGACTTCAGACTTGAGAAGAAATCAACCAAAATACTTACATGGCATGTGAAAATGTCTTGTGAATAAGGCCTATTAAATTGTAGGCCCACTGGAAGGACAGTTTGGATGTGCTTTTGAGTAAATAACCTCAATTTTGTGTCGGGAATTCTTTTGATTTCTTGATGAAATAGAAGGAAATAATTTATCCTACTGTGGTACGAGAATTTACAATAATGAAAAGACACTGCATTGGGGTGGAAAATTGCCTGCAAACACTCAGGAAATAAACACACAAAGCATTTGATGGGTTTGAAGAATAGTACAATGTATACAGAATATTCGGGAGAGAGAATGACCCCTCAGCAATAGACTATATAAAATATATTATAACTGTGTTAGTGGTTTCATTTTTAGACACTACATTGTATTTGATCATGACTATTTCAAGCCCTAAATGTAAAGTTAAGGATTTCAGACTTGAGCGTAGTCTTGAGACTTAATCTGACTTTCAAAAAACACGACTTAGCCCCACTTGTGTTGGCTGGCTGTAAAAAGCTTCTTTACTGGCACAGAGTAAACACACTATGAGCTGAGACATTCAGACTTTGAAAAGAAAAGCCAGAAACTCTGTGTTCAGTGTTATTTAGTAGATCTCTGCAGAGCTGAGCACACAGTTCTTTGTTGTTATGATGCTCAAGAAGGAATGAAGGGCGTGTTAAACAAGCAGAATATAATGAAAGGATTTTGGACTAGGGCTGTCAAAATTGACGTGATACACGTTAACGCAAATTTGTTTTCAATGTCACTAATTTCTTTAACTTATTAACGCAATTGATATTTTGAAGGTTGAAGCGGGCTCACTTTTAAAGCTAGAGTGAAGTAGTATTACAGTGGCTTGTCGTGAAGGAAGCTAAATAACGCTCCAAACTTGTGTTAAATTTTGGCGAGGAAAAACTGGCATGGCCATTTTCAAAGGGGTCCTTTGACCTCTGACCTCAAGATATGTGAATGAAAATGGGTTCCTTGGGTACCCACGAGTCTCCCCTTCACAGACATGCCCATCTCCTCACACATTAAAGCAAGCCTCTCTGGCTCTCTGCATGTGAGTTTACCCTCTCTATAAATTAACCAGTAGCCCCCATGATGACCTTTGACCTCCACCTTTCTTTATTCCCCAGATGAGGAAGGTCCGGAAGGTCTGACCCAGTTTTTGCTCCTGGAGGTGCGTAAACTGAGGGAGCAGCTTCGAAACACCCGCATGTGCGAGCGACGCCTGTCTCAACGCTGCCGGGTGGCAGAGGAGGAGCGCAGTCGCGCCGAACGCAAAGCTCAGGAGTTACGTCAGGATAGACTGCAGCTAGAGAGGTTTGGCTCAATTTTGTAGGTAGTTTGTTGCTCTGTGTTTGCATCCTGCTATTATCAGGCTGTGACAAGAAAATCCCAGAGAATGATATCCACTAAATCCTTGGATGAGAGATGAGTCACTCTGACTGTAAAACTACAATGAATCCACGATTGAGTAACTTTAATGTCACAGGAAGTACATGATTTACCTTGTATTGCACATAAATGAATCAACAAGAGAAGGTGAGAGAATGTGCTCACCGGATGATCTGTGACCTCCAGGTTGCGTCAGGACGGGGAGTTGGCCAGTCGAGAGCTGGGCAAGCTGAAGGACCGGCACCTGGAGCAGGCAGTGAAGTACTCCAGGGCCCTGGAGGAGCAAGGCAAGACCTCCGCCCGTGAGAGAGAACTACTGAGGCAGGTAGGTCGTGAGGAGCAGCGTACAGAAACTGTACAGTTTCTTAATTTAGTCTTAATTTATCTCATAAAGAGAGTGTATGTTTTTTTTCACCACAGCCAGGTTTTAAAATCATTTGACTCACAGATATTGTCTAACATAACAATTCTTTCACTGAGAAACTCGGATGAGTCATCGCCGATCTCCCACCACATTCCTGAGCTGATCCTGACTCTAAAAGCAGCTGCAGAAATGGCTAATTTGCTAATAATAGTGATCTTCTCGTCACAAGTCCCCCAACTTGTTTTCCCCTATTGCTCTAAACTTTAAGGTGCTGTTTCAGGTGCTCCAGGTTGGCCTTAGGATATGAAAAAAAACAATGTTTTGTTTGATGGCTTGATAAGGCAGCAAATAACAGCACCCAGGGCAGCGCAAGTGAAACTGCTTAAGCTGGCACAACATAAGAGCTGAAGTGAGCAGTTGAAACCGACTGTAGATGTCATCAGCCTCCGCTGTGTGCTGTCACAACATGTCCACCATACCACTGAGGTATAGACCTCTTTGTTTGTGAATACCTGGAAATATTTGTGGTTATTTTTTCCCGTAAATGATGGTGATGTTAATAACCAACTACACTGTTTCCACCGTGGTCTTGTTACCTTATGTGCCAGCTAATAGGAATGCAGTAGGTATGATAAACACTTTGGTTTACCTTTTATTTACCTCCAAGTCCTTGATTCCTGGAAAGGAGATACTGTATGTGTTTGTACCACATATCTTACATAATTCAACCTTTATTTAAATCTATAGGAATCATTGAGGGCATGCCCTCATTTTCAATGATGTCGAGAGTAAAATAAAACAAAATAAATACACACAGAACATAATTAACAAATTACAAGAAGCAATCAGCCAGACAACAATAGAACTATGTTAAAAACAGTTACATTCAAGAGCAGAGTAGTTTGCAATCATGGATTTAAAATCGCCTATAGATACAAATGTGTTTAATTGTAATAGCAGTTTTGTTTTGTTTTCAAAAGCAGTTTCCCCAAATTTAGTGTTTGCACACGGGACTTCAAGCTTTAGCCAATCACTTGAATGAGTCAAATAATGACTATAGGACCAATTTATTAAGGACATGATGTATGATGGCAAGTTACCATTAAGGACTTTATAAATAAATAAAAAACAGTGCCTATCATGTCCTACTGTTCGAGATGCCCTCCCAAAATGCAATATGTATGTGTATACTGTATATGCAATAATAGTCCTGCACTGATTGTTCTTACAAAAAGTACAAAAAGCATGTATGTCATTTATGTTACTAAATCAAATGTTTATCATTAATGTAGATAAACAGCCCATTAGCCATTTGTTTAAATTTAATTTTCCTTTTTCATCAACAACATAACTTTGCAATCCATTCAGTGTGAAATACCAAATATAGAAGTGTGCATGTCGTCCATTTTTATACCTCCAAAAAAAACAAAGACATTTTTTCTAAACAAATGAAGAATAAAATTAAAACATAAATAAATAAGAATGATAAATGAAAAGTGAAACAAAGAGCAGAATTATCACATAAACCACAGTATGGGCAAAATAACAATAATAATAATAATAATAATAATAATACATATATATTTTAGAACATACACATACAAAAAATATCACAATATAAAAATAAATACATATAGTCACACACAGTTGTCTATATAGCTAATCTATACTGCATTTTGGTTTGAATGAGAATCAGTTACGGAAGAGTGTTGGGGTTTTCATATATGTCCATTAGCCATATTTAAATCATGTTTTACAACAGTATTACTGGACATTTCAGAATGTGTATGGCTGTTTTGCTTGTGCTCCATACAGGTAGAGGAGCTGAAGTCCAGGTTGACAGAGGCAGACAAACAAACCATGGATACTCCAGGGAATACCACACCAGCAAAAAGAAACAATCTACTCTCTATTGGAGTAAATGGTTCTCCGTCTGCTTTGCCTGAAAAACCGCTGCACCGTACTGAAGTTCAGAGAACTGAGAATACAGGAACTCAGATGAGGGACTCGGTTCCTGCTACTGGAGCCATAGTATGTTTTTAAATCTATAAATCTTAAATCTACTTTTCTTGTCAGAATCAACCGCAGTGCTTTTTCCTCTTAGTCTGTCCCTCAAAACAAAGGTTAAGTGTGCTTTGTATTCTAGTGATGTCTCTAAAGACTCAGTACTTTCTGTTGTTTACCTCAGGCTCTGATGGACATCCTGCAGCAGGACCGCAGGGAGGCTGCAGAGCAGAGGCAGGAGCACTGTGATATCATCAGCAGACTACAGGGGGAGCTACAGAGCACTGAGGAACAGAGGGACAAGGTTGTCACAAATGATCTTTAAAGGAACAGTATGTAAAATTTAGGGGGATCTATCGACAGAAATGGAATATAATATTAATAATTATGTTTTCTTTAGTGTATAATCACCTGAAACTAAGAATCATTGTGTTTCTGTTACCTTAGAATGAACCGTTTATATCTACATAGGGAGCGGGTCCTCTTCAAGGAGCTGGCCACCATGTTTATACAGTAGCCCAGAACGGACAAACCAATCACTGGCTCTAGATGGGGCTATTCGCGTTTTTCACATCTTCACATCAGCCACCGTAGTACTCCTACACACATCATAGGAGAAGCTTCCCTTGGTTGCCATCTGCAATCTCACCGCTAGATGCCGCCAGATCCTACACACTGCACCTTTAAGATTATATTTTTGACTTTAATCAGTTGTTAAAAAGTTTGATTTACTGCCAAAGTCAGTGTTTGATTTCTTTTCTGCCTTTGAATGGAGGTTGTAATGGTAAACTGTGTTTGTAGCTGGAGTCGCAGTGCGAGCAGCTGCAGCTGAAGGTGAGGACTCTCCAGCTGGACTGGGAGACTGAACAGAAGAGGAGCGTGTCTTATTTCAACCAGAACATGGAGCTGGAAAAGGAGAGAGACCAGGTCAGTGTGTACGGAGGCTCAACACTGTCTCCAACCAACTTATATCAAGGTATATTTGTAGTTAATTGTGTTGCTGTTTAATTTCCCCCATAGTAGCACCCCTGACTAGACCTAAAGCTGCCGTCGGTCACTTTAAGGACACAGAGGCACATGCTTTTTTCAAATTATCTGTCTCATGCACTACTGTCAGGATCTAGTGACCGTTTTATAAAATTTACTTTTTATCAAGTGACCGACTACAGCTTTAACAATTTTTACACCATGCAAACTTATTTTGTCTTTCTTTTTCCCTCTTTTCACCAGGCTCTGCGTAGTCGAGACAGCCTGCAGTTGGAGTACACCGACTGCCTGCTGGATAAGAACCGTCTGCGTAAACGCATTGCGGAGCTGCAGGCCAACCTGGAGCAGCAGCAGAGGGAGCTGGAGAGAGAGAGGGAGAGGGACCGGGAGGAGATGGAGCAGAGCAGCCCCTGTCTGCACTGTGTGAGTTAACGCAGGAGGAGTACAGCACTGTCTTCACACTGCAACTACAGAACATTCTATACCTATTATATATTGGTCCCTGTCTCTCCCCAGTCCCACCTGTCCCTGTGCAGTGAGGACCAGTGCTACGGACCCTGCTGTTCCCTCGGTCTGGACCTGAGACCCTGGGCTAGTAGCTCCCGCCCACTGCTACGAAAGGTCAGGGCTGGCTACCATAACTATTATTTTACTCACATTCACAGTCACAGTAGAATCACCATCACCCAAGTCATGATTTAAAGGAACAGTGTCTATTAACAGAAATGGAATATAACATTCATAACTATGTTTTCTTTTGTGTATGAAACTACTGAAACTAAGAATCGTTGTGTTTTCGTTAGCTTACAATGAGCTCTTCATATCTACATAAGGAGCAGGTCCTCTTCATGGAGTCCGCCATGTTGCTCCCCCATGTTTCAACAGTAGCCCAGAATGGCCTAACCAAACACTGGCCCTAGAGAGAGACTTTCACGGTTTTATGTTACCTGAAGGCCAGGTAGTTCTCCGACGCGCTTGTGAAACTGTGGTAACGTGAGCCGCTGTCTGACTTCCGTTGCTCCTAAAGTAGTGTTATTATGGTAAGGATGGCCTCTGAGCGAATGGCGTTACCACGGTTTTGCACTCAGGGGCTCACTTTACCGCAGTCTTGGAAAGGGAGGAGTGAGAGGAGGGGTACTCCGTTGGTTGCAATCTGCAACCACACTGTTAGATGCCGCCAAATCCTACACACAATGTCCCTTTAAACCAGAATTAGTAAGAATGTGGTGCTGTTTATGTAGTTTAACTACTTCTTTGTGTACTGTTTCCATGGGACACAGCTGTTTTGGAGACTGCAACATGTTTTCTCATGTTGTTATTAGGGTATGCGAGGAATGTAGCTTTTGGACTCCAAAGTAAATTTCAGCTCAGCTAGACTAGGATCTGATTATTGTCTGGAGTTTGAGACATTTTAGCAGGTTCTTACGCAACTCTTAGCGTGTTAGTACCGGCACAATACCTCTATAGCTGAGGTGATACTATATTTACTCATCTTCTCTGTTACACAGACGCCCTCGAGTGGCCAAGCCAATGAAAACTCGGAGGGTAAGTTGTGTGCACACACACCTGGAAGATGATTCTCAAGTTTACACTGTAGATATACTCTATTCATTCAAATATTCTTTCTGCTCCTTCACAGATTCTCGCTCCAACTCAGAGGAGAATCTCCTCTCGTCAGTGAGTACCACCACTCTGCTCATTAACAAACGCAGGAACCAAATAGATGAAGAATGAAAGAGTCAGAATCAGTGTGTTGTTATTTACCACTCTGTCCTCAGACAGAAGACAACGAAAAAGAGATAAATCGGCTCTCCACGTTCCCCTTTCCTCCATGTATGAACTCCATCAACAGAAGATGCAACACAGAGTGAGTTCATCAGCCCCACATAACGATATACGTTTACAGCCTGTTCTCACTAGTTATTTCATTTTCATTAACATCCCTGTCCTTCTGCTCTCAAAAGGTTTGACTTGGTGTCGTGGGGCAGTGACGAGAACGACAACATTACAGGTATAACTGACTTTGTCATGTTTTGCATCAACAACTGTCACCAGCCCAAGTGATGATAATTAACTTCTGTTAGTTATCAGTCATGTAGAAGAAAAACTAAATGAACTTTTAAATGATTGTCTATGATTTTCAGTCATTTGGCATCAAAGAACAATAATAAAACACACCAGTTGGTGTGTGAGTGTAAGTTATTATGAGGCTCTCTGGTGTTTTCAGGTGAGCACAGTGAACCTTCGTTGTGTGATTCCTGGAACTCCCTTCACTCTTACCTTTTCCCCCCTGACCTGGTCAATCTGCCTGCAGTCTCTTCACACCAGCCCAGTCCCGGTGTTCCCAGGTACAACATCACAGTTTTGACGCCTGTCAATGAAAGCTAACTAAAAATATTGTTAAAGCACTGATATATGTGATGGCTTTTTGCTTAATAAGCAATGACACTTATGTATGGAGGACGGAACCTGCCAAAATCAAAAATAAATGAATAAATAAATGACTTGATAAATTAAAAAGTGTCATTAAATGTAGCAAAAAATAATATTAAAAATAAATGTAGCCAATAATTAAGACAGAAGACATAAATTGATATATCTGTTTTAATTTGTTTCTTTATTGCTTCTTCTCTATCTATTTATTTATCTTTGTATTAATTCCCTTATTTATTTACTCTTCTGTTTAATTTTCCCTTTTATTTATTGATGTAATTATTTTTAGAAATGTTTGCATTTATTTATTTATTTTTACATTTATTTTTTATTTATTTATTTATTTTTGCATTGATCTTTTATTTAGTTTATTTTTATTTTTAAATTTATGTATTTTTTTATGTATTTATGCATTCATTTATTTATTTATTATGTATTCTTTTCTTTATACATTTCTTTATGCATTTCTGCCTCACTGCTCGCAGCAACATCTAACACCTTCATAGATAAGACTAGCTAAAGGTCTTAACATTTTAGGGGATTTATTTTACAAGGGTATGGAGTGAGTATTGGTCCATGGAAGTTTTACGACTGTTACACCACTGCACCATCTTAATCTGGTTTGTGGAAGCCTCCAAACAATCATTTCTGGCAGATACAGTTTAACAGAATAAAGTCGTCAACATCTCATTAAACATTGATAATTGGGTCCAATGGTTTGAAAGGGGTTAATACTGTAAGTGCAAATATTCATACTGTATACAACATGTGAATATATAATGAAAGAAATTCTTAGAGCACAGAACAAGCATGAAAGTTAACCTTTTGATTATATAAAGTGAATATACTCCTGGAGTTATGCTGCTCTTTGCCAAATCTTTGCCTAACATGTCACACCATCCTTATCTATTGCTGCCCATCCTTGCCATCTCTCAGGATACCCTCCCGCTCCCCGTCCTCAAGCCCCCCCGTCCCACCGAAGCGCGGCAGAGCCAGTCTAGCCGACGATATCACGATAGTCGGTGGAAACCAAACGGGGATCTTCGTCAGCCATGTGAGGGCCGGTTCCCCGGCTGAACTATGTGGACTGAAAGAGGGCAGTGAGCTGCTGGAGGTGTGTGTGTCTGTATAGTGGAAAATCATGTGTGAGCATCATGTGTATGTACATGCTTCAGCTAATGCTTGTATACAATTTTTTTGGACAAGTGCACATTACCGTTCTGCCTGCAGTTGTGTGAAATATGCAAGCTCCTTGATTGCAAATTCATTTACAATTGCAGATTTTAAATGAAATGAAACATAAGAAAGAGCAAAAGATGAACATAAGGCTGGAACATAACATCCAGTTTTCTCTTCCTGGTGTGTCCAGCTGGAGCGGGTTCTGTTTGGTGGGGGCAGTGTGCTGCTGGGCCAGTGCACTGCTGAGGTAGCCCACTTTTCTCTGCAGTGGTGGGCCGAGCCTTCAACACTCAAACACCAGAGCAACCCAGAGGGTGAGTCCCTTTATGTCAGAGATTTGAAGAATGTATATAAATCAATGAACAGTTATGTTCCCTTGTGAGTTTATAAGCTGTCCCCTCTTCTGTTCCTCATTCTCAGCGTACTCCAAGCTGTGCTCCCAGCTCTCGTCGCCCACTTTTACAGGTGCTGACTCCTTCTATGTGCGTGTCAATCTCAACATGGAGCCTCGTGGTGACTCGCCGTCTCTGGGTGTGTCCTGTGATGACATTATACATGTCACAGACACAAGATACAATGGAAAATACCATTGGCACTGTTCCCTGGTGGACCCACACACAGCTAAACCCCTGCAGGCAGTAACCATGCCCAACTACAACAGGTACGACAGTTAGACTGCTAGTATTATTTTAGACCATTTTCTAATTCTGGCCATCGAGGATTTTTTTTTACAGTGGCTCTGAAAGGCAAATATTATAGTATATAGTATGGTAAAGAGGACCTATTATGCTTTTGTGCTTTTTCCCTTTCCTTTAGTGTGTTACATAGTTGTTTGTGCATGTAAAAGGTCTGCAAAAATTACAAAGCCCAAAATACACGCCACAGAAACCCTGCTCCTGAACTGCCTGAAATGCCTTGCTTGAAGTCCCGCCTTTTCATTCCCTGACATGGTGATGTCACCAAGTAACACATTTGCATGATACCTGCCTAGCGCCTAGTTTGGCTAGAGCGGGGCTTGAGTTCAAAGAGTTTGGTTCGGTTGACCAATCACAACAGAGTGGGCCAGCTCACCAATCAGAGCAGACTGGGCTTTTTGAGAGTCGGGGGGATCGCAGGAGCTCAAACAGAGGGTGAAAAGAGGTGTTGCAGCACAGCCGGTATGAGAAAAATAAAGTAAACATGTTCTAGTTGTAGAAACCCAAAATACAAGTAGGCACCTGAAAACAAGCATAATAGGTCCTCTTTAAATTGAACCTTAAGTACCACATTTTAATTATGCGGAATTAGGAGTATAAATAACAAATATGTTTTCCATCTCAGGGCACAACAGTTGTTACTTGTAAGGCTACGAAAAATGGCCCTGGAGCAAAAGAACTTCAAGAAGAAGGTAAGTCTGTTCATATTGAAATGACATGAAGAGCAGGTTCACTGTGCTGAACCAAACCATTACAGCACTGGTAACACACAACTATAAGAGAAGTTTAGTCTAGTTTATTTTTCTCCTTTTTCCCGCATGTAGTTCTTGAAGAAAGCATCTGGACGTGTACGATTGGTCAAGGCGGTGGACCCCAGTTGCCGTGGGATTGGCTCCACCCAGCCGGTCCTTTACACACTCAGCAAACGTAAGATCCCGGTATACAACACCAAATCTGTGTGCTACATCATATATGTTTTCAGTATCCGTTTTCTTTGACAATCTGTGCACTTTGCATTCATGTTACCGTCATGTATCCCCTCAGGTCACGAGGAGCATTTGATCCCGTACAGTTTAGTGCAGCCGGTGCAGGTTCAGACTAAGCGGCCGGTCATCTTCTCTCCCTCTCTCCTCTCCCGTCGTCTCATAGAGAGGCTGCTGCAACCAGCGGAGTCTGGTTTGAAGTTCAACACCTGCCCACCAGGTATGCACACGCACACCTATTCACACACACGATGCCCCAAACATTGATAAACTCACCACAGTCTCCTCTTTCCTCTGCTTCCTGTGGTTTGCAGAGCCTATCCAGGCTTCAGAGAGACGAGACAAGAGAGTGTTCCTGTTGGATTCCTGCAGTCCGGAGCAGGCTCTGGGAATACAGCTGCAGTCTATACAGGATGTCATCAGCCAGGTAATGAAAAAAAAAAAAATACACACACACACATCATCGTTGAAATCATCTTTAGGCACAACAGTCTCTCTCAAGGAAAAATAGGAAGGGTGTATGTGGGTGAAATCAATAACCAATCATAGCTATTATCTGTGCACCTGTTCATTTTATAGAGAGAGAAGATGTTCATGGTAATAATAACGCATTTTCCAAATCTCCCTCCTTGTCTCAGGATAAGCACTGTCTGCTAGAGCTGGGGCTGCCCAGTGTTGAGGGCTTACTGAGACAAGGGATTTACCCCATCGTCATCCATATCCGCCCTAAGAACAAAAAGCACAAGAAGCTGAGGTAAGTGTGCATTCATTTGCTTTGCAAGTATAGTTAAAGGTCCAGTGTGTAGGATCTGACGGTATCTAGCGGTGAGGTGAGGAGATTGCAACCAACTGAAGGCTCTCCCGTGTAAACCAAAGTTGTTTCCTCTAACTTGCTGCCTATGTCGCTCCAACACTTGAAATAGGAAGTTCTTTCCACGGTGCGGAGAGGACAGCGTCATGGAGGAAGTGTGCCAGGCTGAGGAGCTGCAGCTGGAGACACTGCCCCTGCTCTACTACACCCTGGAGCCCAGTACCTGGAGCTGCACCGATGAGCTGCTGGCAGCCATACGCAACACCATCCACAGCCAGCAGAGGGCGGTAGCATGGATCGAACTGGACAGGCTGCAGTAGAAGAGAGATATTCACAATGCAAACTACTAACTAGATTCTCTTGTGTTTTAATAAAGAATCTGGCAGCTGCCAGCAGGAACCAAACCACAACTGGGTTTCCATAGAGGATTAAAAAATAGCGTTAGATCATCGTACTATTCTAAGTGAATGGGCCAAGATCAATTTGGGATTTATTTGTAAGCTTAATTATTCTAAATAATTCTCATTTACAGTATATAACCAAGCTGGACTGGCTATAATGGGACAATATGGAGAACATTTTAAAACTAAAACAGATTTGACCCACACAAGGAAGGCCTTTTCCATTCAGACAGCTTACTACACTTAAAGTTTTATTACATAACTGTACTTTCAAAGTAACGCTCAGGGGATCACACAAGATGCCCATTTTAAAGACATTTGGGTCACTAGTCATTCAGTTATGTTGTGAGTGGAAATGTAAGCTGTGAGGACACAAAGATGAACGAAAGGTATGGGTGAAGGGGATCGTAGTATGTTGTAAGCAGGGATGTAGTGAAGGGTGCAAATCGGCTTATCCACATTTTGTATTTGTCTTTTTGGTGCTGACGTAATCTTTAAGATGTAAAGCAATTATACAGATCTTACTTAAAGGTATCAAACTGATATAACTGTAGTTATATGAACACATTTCTAGATATATTTTCAAGTGGGCTGTGTATGACTGAAAGGCAGCAAGTGCTGCATTTGTATTACACTACACTGTACAACAGAAGCTGTAGTTCACTATGACAAAATGGTCTTGTTTTGTACTGCCACATCTTTTTTTTTCTTTTGTAACCAGTTTTAAAAAATAAATTTATACAAAAAGAGTAGTTTTTACTTCACTCGTGTGCTCGAATATACAGTACAACAGACTTGATCTAATTGTTGATGTTTTTTTATGGAAATATTACAACAGTGTGGCAGCTAGGAAACTATATTAATAATCTGAAAACCAAATATAATGTAGACAATGTAATGGAAAACAAAAAGAAATCCACTAAACTAGACTAGACTATATATTTTTTATTAATTACCATTATATGTTCTCATTAAAAGTGACAAAAATTATCTGCTTCTCTGGGGCAAAATACCTGCAAGTATTATCATTATTCCTGTTTCAGATTCTGATCAATTCAATCAAATCAATGGAATAAATCAATAAATTGAGTCTAGTAAACTCTTAAAAATCTGTTTTGGACAATCAGGCTGACTTGTTTTAACTGTTTGTGACAAAAAAAATAAAAAAGTTTCAAGATTTTTGTTACAAAAACTCATGGTAATATACTGGGAGCTACGTGGCTCAATATACAGTACATAGTATTTTGCTAGACCTGTTTTTTTTCCTTCTCTGTACAATAGATAGAATACAGGAAAAAAACTCCCTCAAAAAATTAGTTTGGGTTCTTGTGAATTTCTTGTGAAACAACAAAAGACTTCACAAGAACCCAAACTAGTTTTTTTTAGCAGTGAAGAAACAAGTTCATGCTTTTTGAGGGTTTTTTCCCCCTGTATTCTATCTATTGTACAGAGAAGGAGGAAGATAAACAACAAAAAATCAAGGTATTCCTCACAAATCAATACAGTGAACACAATTATTGGGCACAGTTATCTAATTGTTCATACGTGGAATAAATAGCTAAAACAAAACAAAACAAAACAAAAAGGCTCAATATGTGTTCAATATGCAGCTTTGAAATTGCAGCTCAGAGAAGCAATCAGTTACTGTATAAGGCCAGTTACAATCTTGCACAGATAATATATTCACAGATTTGTGACCATAGATTGTATTTAAACATGATATACATTAAATACAGTCTGCAGGACAGATAATAATGCACTATACTCATTTTTAACAGTCTCTTCTGCATTATATTCATTTTTTTTTAATAGTCGTGTATCACAGCTGTTACCCTGCACTATATTCAGTTTTAACAGTTTTCTTCATCTTCTTGTATTTTTATATCTGGTATATTTTTTGTACTTTGCACTACTAACTTTTTTACTGCCTTTTTTACTAACATGTTTTGCACTATGGAACTGTGGTGCTGGAAACTTGAATTTCCCTCGGGATTAATAAAGTTACTATCTATCTATCTATCTATCTATCTATCTATCTATCTATCTATCTATCCATCTATCCATCTATTTATCTATCTATCTATCTATCTATCTATCTATCTATCTATCTATCTATCTATCTATTATGCACTTCATGACATACCTCTATCTATCTATCCATCTATCTATCTATCTATCTATCTATCTATCCATCTATCTATCTATCTATCTATCTATCTATTATGCACTTCATGACATACCTCTATCTATCTATCCATCTATCCATCTATCTATCTATCTATTATGCACTTCATGACATGTATCTATCTATCTATCATCTATCTATCTATCCATCTATCCATCTGTTCATCTATCTATCTATCTATCTATATATCTATTATGCACTTCATGACATACCTCTATTTATCTATCCATCTATCCATCTATCTATCTGTCTATCTATCCATCTATCTATCCATCTATCTATCTATCCATCTATCCATATATCTATCCATCTATCTATCATCTATCTATCTATCATCTATCATCTATCTATCTATCTATCTATCTATCCATCCATCTATCTATCTATCCATCTATCCATATATCTCTCTATCTATCTATCATCTATCTATCTATCTACCCATCTATCCATATATCCATATATCCATCTATCTATCTCTCTATCTATCTCTCTGTCTAGTATGGTCTATGTTTGTGACCCGTTTGTTTACTTATCTGTATGACGTCATGTGTCCGGTGCTAGGCCGCCCCCTGGTGGTCGGTGTGTGTGTGTGTGTGTGCTCCGCTGCTCCTCCTCCCCTCCCTGATCAACAACCAGCCTGGTGATATCATATGCTGGCTAAACCCTCCAACACAGAAGCAAAATGGCCGATAGTAAACTAACCGATCATACAGCGTCTGACAGTCATCAAGGGGTTATGCATGTTTTGTTTACAGCTTGAGAATTACAGTCGCTCAAAAAAAAAGAAAGGATACTCGCCTCTTTTCCTCATTTTTTTTCTACGATTAACAACATTTCGCCTTTCGGTGGTGATGTCATTTCTTATTCAATTTAGCCTTGAAAGCCTCGAAGAACTAGCTCGCTAGGCTAGCTACCTTGCTAGCCTGCTAGCAAGTAGGGTCTGCAAGAAGTCTTTGCACAGAGAAGCACTTTATGTCCTATATGTGATTCCCGAGGTGAGTAATACAACGTTAACCTTACGAGCTTTTGGTAGCTTTTCATATTGTATGTGCGTGTGAAATTACTTTTAATAAACAGCCAACAACAACATTTCTCCAGTTTTTAGAAGAGCATCGCCTGTTGTAACGGCTGAAGAAGTTCGTCGGTTAATTTGGCACTGTTGGCCGTTACTAACGGATGAACCAGTTGACCGTTACTAACTGACGAACCAGCCTGCTAGCAGAACTGTTCACGTAACTTGTCAGTTAGTGTCGGTTAATTCGGCCCTGTCGACCGTTACTAACGGACGCACCAGCCTGCTAGCAGCCTGTTCGCGGACTTGTCGGTTAATTTCACCCTGTTACTGCTACTAACTGACGAACCAGCCTGCTAGCAGAACTGTTCACGTAAATGTCAGTTAGTTGTCGGTTAATTCGGCCCTGTCGACCGTTACTAACTGATGAACCAGTGTGCTAGCAGAACTGTTCGCGTAACTTGTCAGTTAGTTGTCGGTTAATTTGGCCCTGTCGACCGTTACTAACGGACGAACCAGCTTGCTACTAGCAGAACTGTTCACGTAACTTGTCAGTTAGTGTCGGTTAATTCGGCCCTATCGACCGTTACTAACCGACGAACCAGCCTGCCAGCAGAACTGTTCACATAACTTGTCACATAGTGTTTTGTTCCCACTGTAAAAAGTTACGAATTACAACCGTAAATGAAATGTGTTTGGAAAAATAAGGGGCAATATCGTTAGCTAATGTGACAGGCGCCTGTTTGTCTAACTGCGTAGAGGTTAGTTTGGTCGCGGCGTAGCGACAGAGGCACCGTGGGTCTGGGACGGTGTAGCCCGGTGTACCCGCCGCGGCTCTCCGGCTCTCCGGGGTCACGGCACGGTGCTCACCAGCTGCTCCGGAGTCGAGTAGCATTAGCTAGCTGCTCTTGTAGTGGTCCCTCTAGTAGCTGCACAGCTACTCCGTACTGGCCTGTTATTTACATGAAATCCAACCTGTTTGCTCCAAACATCTACCCTGCACATACATTACATAAACTGATACTTAATGCACAGTTTAGCTGGTTCATTTCTAGGCTGCAGTGAAGGGTTAAAGCCATACCAGTTAGCTTTCATTAGCGGCTGTGTGACATGATGCTAATTACGTGCAGCTTAGCTAACAGAAAAACACTGGGCCCAGTTCGTGTTTATCTCTCTGATATCTGGTCTCCCTTTACATTTCCACATACAAATTGTTATTTCCAGACCCCCTGTGGTAACGTTATGTTTTGCTTTCCGCAAAAATGGGCATGAGTTGTTTATTTGGATAGTGCATAGGTTTACTAGTTTGCAGGGTGAGAAGCATCTCGTCATATTAAAGCTAGTATCCTGTGGATCCTGCTGCCATTTACAGTCTCTACTGTGATGTAAAAGAACTTGACTTTTCCAGAAATGTTTGAGAGTTTGAAGTCACTTTTGTTTGTTTGGCTGCTGCCTGTGTTGTCTGTTGGTTGCAATCGTTTGCTGGTTAATAAATAATGCAATGAGAAGCTAGGCTACCGAGGGCTGTCGTCAAGCTGTCTGTCCCTGGTTAACATTACAGCCCTTACAACACAGACTGTGTAGGAGAATACTTGGCAGTGATCTAATGAAATACACATTATTAATTTTGAGCCAAACGTCTATATATGATATGGGTGTGAAAGGGTATGCTTTTGTGAGAGTTCAATTACTTTCAATGTGCCTTAACATAAATAATTCAATGTGTACATTTGTCTTCACAGACAGGAGAATCAGGAAAGGGAACAGTAGTTCATGGAAGACAAGAAAAAGAAGAAAGAAGATAAAAAGAAAAGGGAAACCTCTCAGAAGGTAAATGGGTTCACCACAAATTCACAGCTGACTTTGCCTATATATTTTGCAGAGAATTTGTGTGATATTCCTGCTTCCATATCATAACTACTTACTTGGACAGGATTGTTTTTGTTGAATTGGAATATTTTATTGGGTAAGGGAAGTTTTAGGGCTTAGATTTGTGTCATGTATGGGACTTGTAAAATTAATATTCAATGCCACAGTTTTAATGTTTGCTTAAATATTGCCTTGCAAATATATTTCTCATTTGCAGTAACAAGACTAAAGCCTTGTAAGGTTACACTTTTTTTAATGACAAATTCTCTTCTGCCTTATATCTGACACACTTATTCTTTCTATTTTAGGTGCCAGAACAGAAAATCAAAGGTATGTTTTTTTTTTTCTTTTGTTTTTGGCCCTGTTCAGACCTGGTATTAATATGTGTCTTCCTGAGTGATCCGATCACAAGTGGACAGCTTTAAGTACAGGTGTGAACGCACTCAAGAGAGGTAGTCTGGGCCACATATGGCCATATTCTTTTAGCAGTGTGTACGCAAATGTGTCCTGGGCCACATTGAAGGACCACCTACTCAATTAGATAGACAGCAATTGACAGCAGCATGGAACAGCTTCTGTGCTCTACTGTATTCTGTCGGTACAACTGTATTTTATTAAAATATATCTTAGCTAGAGGCTATACATCTACAGACTATCAGACTATGCACGCAAAGTACATTATTGTCATACTGTCGGAGAAGTGTCAGTGTTTTTGTTCTATTGCTTTGCACGGAGCTGACACCCAGCTCTGAAGCTCTGTACCCCGCTGTTGCCTGCCAAAGGCAGAAGTGCCGGCAGCACAGAGGTCCCCGGGGCCGTTGGTACAATAACCATTTATTTTGATGTTAATAAAATGTACCCAAAATCACAAATATGGATATCACTACTGACATTCCAGTAATATTACGTCACCGCGTCTGCTGTATTAACCATGTGTTTACTATGTGTTAATTTGCATAGCCGAAAGAGCGGGGAAGTGTGATGCGATCGCAAGTGGTCACTGGAGACGCATGTGTAGACACATTCTAATACCAGGTGTGAACCAATGTACTTAAAGCTGTCCACTGTGATCGGATCACTCAGGACGCATATTAATGCCAGTTCTGAACGGGGCCTTTGTCATCATCACACTTGTCTTTCTTTTATCACTCACAATTCCATATGATCATGTCAGTGGCATGATTTCTATGTCTTGTTGTTAAATACGCTTTAATCAGCAGTACCCTGTTCTTATAATAACTTTAATGTATAGTGATGACCATGGGAAATATTATATAGGGTTATGCACACGTATGCTCACACTTTAGACCCTTAAACACATAAACCTTTCTTGAACTGTTGGCTATAATGAAGCTTAACCTACCTGCAGTTCAGTAACATACCTGTACTTGAGTCTACCAGTGGTTCACACCCTTCATTATGTGTGTATTTCAGTGCCAGAATCAGCCAAGCCCTCCTCTTCCCAGCCGCTCGCCACCCCAGGATCAGTGTCCCCCAGCCCTGGCCCTGTCGCCCCCTCATCCCCCAGTCCTGGTGCAGCCGGGGTTTCTGCACAAGTTCCTCCTGGTGGCGGGAACAATGCAAAGCAGCGGACTGCTGTGGCCAACGGACAGCCCTCCTCCTCCCCCTCTGGAAGTCAGACCTCCCAGCAGCAGCGATACATGTCCAGAGAGGTTCCACCGAGATTTCGCTGCCAGCAGGACCATAAAGTGCTACTGAAGAGGGGCCAGCCACCGCTGTCCTCCATGCTGCTGGGGGGAGGCGGAGGGGAAGGGGGCGCGGGAGGGGTTGGAGGAGGCAGTGGCTGGGTGGCCGCCCCATCTCCTTCCTCACAGGGAGCAGATAACCCCAATGCAAACACAGCTGGAGGCACAGGTGGGTTAATGTGTCAGAACAAAAAAGATTATCAATTTTGATCTTAAGTTCAGTACCACATTTTACCATGCTTAGAAATGGCGCCGTGCATTTTACAGTTTATGGTACATTCTGCAAGTCATTAGTTAGTATTGTTAATGCTGAAATTGTCAATAATGATTGGTCTCAATTTTGTCCATATAGATTCCAACCTGGGTTCATCCTCCGCTTCAACCCCCAACTCCTCCTCATCGTCATTATGTGTCGCTGCTCTGTCGTCTTCTTCTACTACTACTACTTCAACTTATGCAAATTCCACATGGGGGGCAGGCTCTGGCAGCCAGTCCTCTTCTCAGGGCTGCGGAAAGGTGATTGTGGATGGGACGGACCTGGGGGATTGGCCTAGCATCCTAGGAGGGGCCAAATTGAGTTCCGACGGGGCCGGAGGAGGAGGAGGAGGAGGAGTGCAGGAGCAAGACTGCCCTGGTAACAACAACAACAGTAGTGCCTCATGGAGTGAGAGAAACATCCAGCAGAAGGGAGGAGCAGTAGGAGGAGGAGCAGGGAACATGGACAATCCTTCCTCACCTCGTTCTTCTCCTCTTTCCTCATCTTCCTCGCTTAATGAATGTGTTCAGTCAAGTGGCGGCGTGTGGGGCTCTTCCACCTCCTCTCAGGTGGAGGCAGGGCTAGGATCAGCAGCATTTTACAATTCCAAAGTCTCCCATCTTCTTCCTGGGCCTCAGGAGAGCCCTGTGGGTGGCAGCAGCAGCAGTGTCCCTGGTGCCAATTTCAACCCCAGCGTGAACCCCTCCGCCTGGCCCGCCCTGGTGCAGGGTGGGACATCAACTTCGGCTAGCGACGGCCTTCCACTACACTCGTCCATCACTTCAGCTTCCTCGTTCTCTGCCAGCACCACGCTCATCACCACTCACTCTCTTTCATCTGTGAATCAAACTGGTCTTCATCAGCAGCACACTGAGACAGCTGTGGGAGCCAGGAGTGGAGAACAGCAGCAGCACTTAGGAAACCTAGGGCCAGAGTTGGGTTCAGGCGGGGGAGCAAGAGGAGCAGGACCAAATCAAGAAGGTGGTGATGAGAGGGACTGTGGGCTTGCTGGTGTCGATGGAGAAGGGAGTGGTAATCTTTCCGGCTCGTCGTCTTCCTCCTCTGCTGCCTCTTCTTCTTGGAGATCCATGCCTCCAGTGTCCTCTGACCTGTGTGCGGGTGCCTCGGATGGGTGGGGTGGAGGAGGGACTGGAGCTCAGGGGCAGGAAGGGAGTGTGTGGGGCTTTGGAAGCCAGGGTGACAAGGCAGGGTGGGGTAGGGGAAATGATGGTAGCTCAAATACCCCAGCGGTATCTCAGGGAGCGTGGGAAGGAGGCAGTTCAGAAGCAGAGTGGGGTGGCACAGCGGGAGGTGTAAGTTCGAGTAACTTAGCAATAGGAAGTGGAAGTGGAAGAGGAGGAGATGGGAGCAGCAACAGCAGCAGTAGTGGAGGCAGTGGAGGTATTGGTGGCAGCGTTTTGCAGGACTCTGCCTCACCAAAGTTTGCAACTATGACAAAAGCTTGGGACAATCAGAAAGGGATAGAAAGTGGGGACGGGGCAGTTGGGGAGTGGGGTGGAGGAGGAGGGCAGGGTGAAGGCTCTGCAGGTGGAGCACCCTCGTCCTCTAGCGGAGGAGGGTCCATAGCTGGAAGTGGTGGAGGAGGGAGTGATAGCGGGAATAAGCAGGAGCGACCCTCGTCTGCACACCAATGTCCCGACCAGACCTCCAATGCTGATGTGGCCTTACTCAGCATGCTCAATCGATCTGACCTAGACCCTAGGGTTCTGTCTAACACGGGCTGGGGGCAGACCCAGATTCGACAGAATGTGGCCTGGGACCTGGACACCACAGCAGCAGTAAGAAACAGGAATGAAAGAAGTTCTTCATCTTCCTCTGCATTCTCATCAGCAACCATGAACACTACCACTAGTCGCGGCCCTGGGTACCCGTCTAACACCAGTTCAATAACTAACGATCCATCTGTTGGCAGCCCTGTTACGGTGAGGGATGGCTGGGATGGTGGTGCTACACAGTCCACCTGTGGCCCTCACATGCTTGGTAGCACTATAAGGAAGCCAGGAATGCCAGAAGAAGATATGGAGGGCAGCCAGGGGAAGGCAGCTGGAGGCTGGGGTGATCTCCCACCTGAAAACCAGGGCAAAGGATGGGGGACTGAAGAAAAAAAATGGGGTGATCACAGAGGAGGAGGAGGTGGTGGAGGTGGAGGAGGAGGAGGAGGGAACTGGAGAGACTTTGGAGAACAGGGTAGTGGGTGGGCTGATAGTCCAGAGGATAAAGGGACAGGGGGGTGGAAGGGGACTGGAAGAGGGGAGGCAGGTGGTTGGGGAGGGGACAGGGGACAGAGGGACTCTATACCTGGAGATGGGCGAAGACGAGGTGGAAGCAGCTCTGATGAGAAGGGATCCTCCTGGGGTCATTTGGATGAATCTCAGCGAGGAGGATGGGGAGGGGGAGATGTGGGTGTCGGCAAATCCCACCAGGACTGGGGGAGTTCCAAGCCCCACACAGCAGCAGCACAGATACCAAACAGCCAAGTGGCACCAATGAAAGCCCCAAATCAACAGCAGCACCAATCACAGGGCCAGCAGCCACAAGGAGGTCCCATTCAAGGAGGGTGGAACAGCCGGTCCAATGTTGGAGGTGGAGGTCCACCATCCAAGAATCAGAACCAAAGTTCGGGCTGGACCTCTGGCCCGATCCCCCAAATCTCCGGGGGCGGGAGCGGAGGTGGGGGCGGGGGCGACTCCCTGGAGCCCAGTGGCTGGGAGGAGCCCTCCCCTCAGTCCATCAGTCGCAAAATGGAAATCGACGATGGCACTTCAGCCTGGGGAGACCCAACCCGCTACAAAAGCAAGAATGTGAATTTGTGGGACAAAAAGAATGCTACGCCTGGCCAAAGCCACAGTCAGCAGGCCCCACCACCATCCATCCAGCAACCACCAAGAAGGCAGCAGGGGATGCAACACAGCAGGGATGCAAACCCTGGCAATGCTGCAATGGGTAAGCAAAAGTTGTACCATTATGCATAAGTGTGCATTTGACAAACCACAACCAAAGTAGATAGAGCATCAGCTTTTGAAGTGTTTGTAAAGTATTGCAAATTTTCTTAACGCTGCCATCAGTTTATATTAGGAACAGCAATGCCCACCTCGTTGGAGGACGAGGTGGGCAACTCTTGTCATCAGAATGACATGTTTATGTTGCTATTTTTCTTTAGCACATTCTAAATGTGTGTTCAATTTCATCAATCTCCAGGTCCAGGCATGTGGGGAGGAGGTGCACAATCTGTGGATAATGGTACAACTACTTGGGGCCAGTCGTCAGAGGCAGCATCAGGTTGGGGTGATCCAGAGGAACCCAGCAAAGTTTCTGGCTGGGGGAACCCTTCATCCAACCCTGGTAAATCTGGTAAGAAGAGAAAAAAGAATGTGTGTACTTCTAACTTCTAATATCTGAGAGCAGTGTTGTTTACGCTCACTATCATTTGGAGATGCTCAAATCAAGCAACATTACACATCTCTAAATTTGAAAGGGCTTCAGCATTTCCCAACAGAAGGAAAGTTAGGGAAATGACATGACACTATCTGTTTTGATTTTGCTGTAGGCACTAAGTCAATGGAGAGCTGGGGTGGGAAGGGAGAGGGCTCTGTCGCAGCCTCCCGTCACCCCAGCTGGGACGAGGAAGATGATGGCAGTGGCGGAGTCTGGAACAGCACCGGCTCCCAGGGTAACAGCTCCTCCTTCAACTCTGGAGGCTGGGGTCAGACTCATGGAGGAAAGAGAGGCAACATGAAGGTAGGGAAAAGGAGGTTCTAGGACACACAGGAACAAACTAATGTGGCCTCTCTTGGTTCATTATGTTAAGACACATTTAAGTTCTCATTTTGTTGAGTAACTTTCCTCGTTTTTTTTTTTTTTTATTATTTCCTTTTTTGACGGAGAATAATGTTTGAATTTCTTTCCTAAAGAGTGGAGGAGGGGACAGCTGGATGAACCCAGTGTCACGCCAGTTTTCAAACATGGGTCTTCTGGTAAGATGTTAATCCACTAAAAATAATCTTAATATTTCTAGCTATTGGAAACAGCAATTGTAATGTGTTATTGATGTTTTACTTTAATGTTTTGTCATATTGCTGTTTTTCCTAAAGATACTTAATCAAAACTTGTCACCCATATTGATAATGCTATTATGATGGATGGATTATCAGGGAGGCCTCCGTTACGGTCCTATGAACGAATGTCTTCATGACTCTGTTGTTTCTTAGGGTGATGACCCAAGTCTTGACAAAAAGATGGAAGGAGACAAGAGAGGAATAACTGACTATAACGGAGAGATGCGGAGGGGAGGAAGAGGTGGAGGTTACCGCATGCCTAGTTCCAAAGACATGGGTCCCGTTGACATGGGGCCCTACGGTGAAAAGGTACGAGGCTGTAGTGCCAACGAGTATTTTACAAGTTATTTTACAGACCTACCATTTTGTATTATAGTGTCATCTTTTATATCAACAATATCTGCTACGTTGTGCTAACCAGAGGACTTGGGTGAAGAAACATTACACACATTACAAATCCATTGATATTGTTGTGTGGTTTCTATTGTACTCCAGATGGGTGGCCACGGGGTGTTTGTTGGCAGCGGCGGAGGGATGCCTCAGCCTCGAGGGATGCACCAGCCTGGCATGCATCCAATGAACCCCTCCCAGGGTTTACGTGCTCAAGTGCCTCCTCAGTTCCTGTCTGCTCAGGTCTGTTGTCTTCTGTCTCTGATGTTACTATTAGTTATAATGAATTAAGGAGAGAGTGAGGGTCTCCTGAGTCCTGCCAATGTTGACTTCACATGAGCAAAAGTGTTGGTTGGGAGTTTATGACTTTCACTACTAATTGAATAATGCCCATAACGCTGCCCGATAGCTTTGTGGTCTGGCAATGAATAGCATAGCCACAAACCTGTGGCTTTCAGAGGGTAACTTTTAAAAGACCCGTAACAAAATGTTTAGACATTATGAAATAATCTGCTTCATCTTTTTTATTTCCATGTGTACTGTATATTAACTGTTTATTTCATTGTTTTAGTTTCCCAGCATTCCTCAGTTCTCTGTTTATCAGGCATTTTGTAAAATTGCCAAACAGGATATGA
Organism: Sebastiscus tertius; assembly: GCA_916701665.1. NCBI lineage: Eukaryota > Metazoa > Chordata > Actinopteri > Perciformes > Sebastidae > Sebastiscus > Sebastiscus tertius. The sequence goes on along the minus strand of CAKAOH010042406.1, from coordinate 28,149 downwards.
CACATTAGTTGTCTAATTCATCAGGCCTGAGACAGTAATGCAGGCCCACACTTGTTGCAACTTGAAGCCTTGACTTCAAAATAGTTTTCTACTCTATGGACATACAAATTTCAGATCAATACAAAAATCAACCCCTAATTTCATTAAGGGGGAAAAGCTTCTATAGTCTTAAAAAAGTAGAAAAAAGACACTAATGGAAATCTAAAAAATGAAAAAAACAAAAAAACAATAGTCACAATACTCAAATCATTCGTATCAACGAGGAAAAACAACAAGAGAAATATATCTTAATGAGAACACCTTTAATGTACAGAGCCTTCATCTCCGCCGAGGCTGGACAGTGTGTGGCATTCTTTCTCCTTAATGAATAGTTTTTGATCCTATGCACCAAAAATCACTAAGACTTTATGGTGTGCAAGAACATTTTTTTAATTACCTGTGAATATAAATTTGTATAGAATGGATTGTACCTGTTTCTCATATTACTCTTATCAAGTGTCTGTAACAACAATTGTATATAAATAAATTCCTGTGACGTGCAGGTGCCGGGTCCTATGCTGAAGCAGATGCCCTCTCCCAGCGGCAGTGTGGGTGGAGTGGTTGGAGGAGTAGGAGGTGTCGGTGGCGTTGGAAGCGTCGGCGGTGTTGGTGGAGGAGTGTTCCCTCCTCAGATTTCCCCGCAGCAGCTAGCAATGCTCAGCAACATTTACCCCCACATGCAGCAGTTCCATCTGGTACGTGACTGAATGGTTGATTGCTGATTGATTCATCACATTGAAATACGTATTTCACTGTTTTGTACAACAGTCTGACTTTGTTGAACTCTTTATTGGTTTATCTTAAAATACATGGTGACTTGTAACAAACCCATTTCCTAATGACATACTCAGATTGTCTGTATGTGACCACTGGCCTATGTATTCTTTGTTTACCTCCTTCTCTGACCATTTCTGCCCACCAACCCACAGGCTTGTCAGCTCCTGCTCCAGCAGCAGCAACAGCAGCAGCAGCAACAGCAGCTCCTGCAGAACCAGAGGAAGTTCCCTCAGCCTCAGCCTGTCAGGCAGCAGCCAGACCCACAGCAGGTGAGCATGGTCATATGCTATACCATCAAGGAGAGGAAAACATGTACATATTCTATACTATACCATTAGGACTTCTGCTTCAAAAAATTGTTCTTTGGATTAGGGCTGCACAATTAATCGAATATTAATCGCAATCACGATTTGGGCTTCCCACAATTAAATGAAAATGATCGACTACGATATTGACGTTTTAAAATGCTCCGCTCATACATTACTCTTCTGCATAAATCAAGCGCTTCCTAAACTTACAGCTAGAGATACACCGTCAATCAGCAGCCGATCGAAGCCGGACGGTTTTCAGCAGCCTCGTATATCCGAGTTTTTGCCTCTCGCACATACGTGTGCAGCTGCCACATGATGGTTTTACGTCGGCACACAGCGGCACAGTCAGTAACGTCGGTGTGGAAGTTCTTCAGTGTGAGTGAAGAAGACATAAAGCTGCAATTTGTCACAACTACAAGCTCAAAATAAGCCATGGAGGAACAACCTTTTAAAAACATTTGGAACAACTAACTTAATCAGACACTTCTATTGTAATTCATCCCCATGATGCTGCTCAGAGTAATCACAGAGACCGGCTCATCTGCCAACAGCACGGAGCACATTATGATACATTCAAGCTCTGCACAGTAAAAATGAGTATTGGGTGATGGTAAATTATACGCTATCATGATGCGTTCTTGTAAAATGTTGTTTTTGGTGAGAAACTTGAATAAATCCAGTTGTTTGAAGGAGATGTTTTCACAGGGATATAAAATAGATAATGGAGTGAGAAATATGACCTGTTTAACTTCCCAACACCAGCTCTAAGCAACTTATAAGATATTATTAGAACTAATGACCCGATTTTTTTTTTTTTTTTTTTTTTTTTTTTTTTTAAATCAAAGCAAATATTTGAATAAAAGTACAATAATTTATTTCCTAATCATTGGAATTGTGTGTTTTTATGCAAATAACCACTATAGATGACAATAACAAAGTTAAAGGATAACATTTAGAGTTTTTGACGGTTGAAATGTAGCACAACATTAAAGTGAAAGCGGCACTCTGTTCATTTAAATGGGAAATTGCAATAAAATATTTTGTCCCTAAAATGTATGAATAATCGTGATCTCAATATTGATCAAAATAATCGTGATTATCATTTTGGCCATAAAGTTATTCTGATGGTGATTTATTTTCTTGAATCTTGTCCTCCTCAGCTGGCAAGGATAATGGCTATTCTGCAGCAGCAGAGACAGCATCAGCAGGGTGGAGTTGGAGGAGCAGCAGCAGGAGGAGGGAGCTCCAAACTGTCCCCCTCTCACCCGGGAGGAGGCCTATCCAAACAGCCCATGGTAGAACCCCTTCCACATCCTGGAATGGGGGGACCCTTATCAGACCTTCATGCCAAAACGCAAGGGATGTACTCTGGTGAGTCCAACAGGCAAATTGTTAGACTCCATTGGTTTTATGTGATGCAGTGGTATAGGTAAATATAACGATAAAACTAGGTTTGAAGTTTTATGTTTTTAATGGTGCACCATATCATTTTATAACCTACCTTAGGGTACATGAAGTCAGCAAATCAGTCCAGTATCCTGTCACTGTGGTGTCTGTTTGGTGGCAGGAGGCTAAATAACGCTCCAAACTTGCGCTAAATTTTGGTGAGGAAAAACTGACATGGCCATTTTTAAAGGGGTCCCTTGACCTCTGACCTCAAGATATGTGAATGAAAATGGGTTTTATGGGTACCCACGAGTCTCCCCTTTACAGACATGCCCACTTTATGATAATCACATGCAGTTTGGGGCAAGTCAGAGTCAAGTCAACACACTGACAGCTGTTTGTTTGTTATGATTTGAGCATGTTTGTTATGCTAAATGCAGTACCTGTGAGCGTTTCTGGACAATATTTGTCATTGTTTTGTGTTGTTAATTGATTTCCAATAATAAATATATACATACATTTGCATAAAGCAAGCATGTTTGTCCACTCCCATGTTGATAAGAGTATTAAATACTTGACAAATCCCCCTTTAAGGTACATTTTGAACTGATAAAAAGATGTGCGATTAATCACAATTAACTATGGACAATCATGCAATTAATCGCAATTAAATATTTTAATCGACTGTCAGCCCTAGTATTTTTGCTTTAAATGCCCATCTCTATTACCTTTGTAATCACTGTTGCTAAAACAACGGTTCTCCATTTTAAACGGTTCCTAGTCTATACTTGGTGCAATCCCAGTGATACTGAACACAAATTGTATTGAACCTTAGTTGACTGTAATGTGCTCATGAATGTTTGTGTTTTTTTTCCTGATTGTCAGGACTTGCCCCTGGTGGTAACCTGTCAGGACTGGAGCTCGGTCCCATGATGGGAGGAATGAAGGACACAGGACAGCAATCCCGCTTCAAATGGATGATGGAGGGACACTCCCCAGCTCCATCTCCCCCTGACACAACCCTTCACAAGAATGGTAGGTTTACAGATGGTTCATAACATGATTTTTGCAAAGGCAAAATTCACACTTAGGGAAAGCACACCTCCCAGGCTGTTGTCAATCTGGTCTTTACTGTTTTGGTAATCACCTTCATTCACAGTGTATCTGAATGAACCACTGCGATTCATTTGTTCACGCCAGTCTGTTTGATCTTATTTCCCTCTTGTGTGCCATTCCCAAGGCCCTTTACCCAGTGCTATAAAGGTGAGAGGAGGATCCCCTTACTCCCAGTATGAAATGCTGGGCAGTGATGGTTTGGGGATTCCCCCTCAAGGCTCTGCAGACAACTGGCACCGGACCCCTGGAAGTAAAATGGGGAACAAACCTGCCACATCCAGCTGGCCTCCAGGTAAATACGTCTTTCTCTGCTGCATGTTCCCAAAGGACGATGAATTAGGATCAGAGAAGGAGTAGACGGTAGAAAATTGAATGTCAAGTCAGGCTCAAATATGCAGGAAGCTGTATGTTTATTAGACAGGTGTCAGTGTGTGTGTGTATGCATACTGACTCAATACTTTGCCATCTCAGAAGCTATTGTTTTCATTTAATGCCATGCTAAAGAAAAGAACAAACTAATGACATTAATTTGCTTCTAATTCTATTGCCAACCCAATATGTACAAATGTTAGGTTAATGATGAGAGGAGTCTTAGTCAAATTGTCCCCAAATAAACAAATCCACAACCAAAATAACAATATAGCATATCATTTCAATCTATCAATATATTTTCTATTCTCTAATGACAGAGTTCCAGCCCGGTGTGCCCTGGAAGGGAATCCAGAGCAGTGGAGACCCAGAGTCTGACCCCTACATGACCCCTGGTAGTGTTCTTGGCTCCCCAGGACCCCCTAGCCTCAACGACTCTGACCACCAGTTACTGCGAGACAACATAGGTATCTGACTGAATGTGCCCAATATTTTGAAAGCATGCTCCAGTGCCATTTTTTTGACAGAAAGTCTAAAGGCCCAGACACACCAACCCGACATCAAAGAAGTAGCGGCGATGACCGTTGAGTCGCCTCACATCACCTTTGTCTTGGCCAAAAAGTTGCAGTTGAACACACGGCAAAGACTACAACCAACGGCCAATTAGCAACGCACGTTCTGCACCTGCGTGAGAGGAGATGACTCTCCACACCAGCAGGTGGCGGTAGTCTGTATTCGTCATTCAAAAAGGGAAACCGGAAGACCGATGACATCGGATATACAAGCCGTTATTATGATACGTTCATGAAACAAAGCGGCGTATACCGACCATTTTCAAACCACTCTCACTCACCACTTAGTTTTATTCCAGATGGCCATGTCACTGTGAGAATATCTGTGTATTGGAATGATCAGATGAGATGAAGATGAAAAATGGAAAGAGCCTTCTGTGTGTGCGCCCTCTTGACTTTTACTCGTTGGCTTGCTTTCCTCACTTCCGTTTCTCTTCTCGTGCATTGATTCCCTTAAGCTGAACAGCCAATCAGACCAATTTCTCTCACTGACGAGCTCCGCCACCGAATCAACATGCTGAACCAGCCAAAACAAACTCTGATACGGGCAGACTAGAGCCAACAGTGTGGAACACACCGCAACAACTAGGCCAACAGACGCTCACCAACAGCCCCAAACTGGTCGACGGCCGACCATCGGCTTGGTGTGTCAGGGTCTTAAGGGCAAAAGTTTGACAGTATTACTCACAGGCTCCATCTGCTGTCAAGCAGTGCTACGGCTGCCTTGTCTTGTTTATCACAGGATGTGTTACTTTCAGATAACCTTGCAATGTTTTGTAGGGCCAAACCCCTCCCTCAACACCTCGCTGCCTTCACCTGGTGCCTGGCCCTACAGTGCCTCAGACAGTCCCCTCAGCAATGCACACAGCACAGGTACATGTTTATATATATTCTTTATTTCCTTTTGCATGTAGACTTTTGAATCTCCTTCATCTCCGTAGCTCAGTTGTTATTTGCTTTTCAATGTCTTTGTTTCTGTTACTATAATTGTGTTTGCACTGTATTTTACTGGCGTACAAGTTAATGCTCATTCCACAAAGATGCCAAAGGAGATTGCTGTACTGCGTCCTCTCCACTCCCGTTTCTGTGGTCTGTTTGTCAAAACTCATTTTCCCCCTCTTTCTCCCACCTCCCCATTTCCTCCTCAGGAAAGTACTCCGAGTACAAGCCCAGCTGGCCCCCAGAGCCCATCGGACAAAACAAGTTGTGGAAGACCAATCGCAACAGCTCACAGCTGCCACGCCCCCCTCCTGGGTTAACCAATCAGAAGCAGGCCTCGCCCTCCCCTTGGGGTAGCGGAGGCCCGCGGTTGGCCCGGAGCTGGGGAGGGGGCGGGATTAATCAAGAGTCAAGATTTGGGCCAGGTACTGTACTGAAAAGATTATTATTACATAACCATTGTCAACTCATGACTTAATGTTACAACATATAGAGGAAGCTCTTATTGACAGTGATATGAAGACTCAGGTCTTACTATAGTGTCATGAAACCTAGCATTAAAGTTGTCTTTTTCTAAATAAGGTAATCTTCAGCATATTCAATGTGTTTGTCATCAACTATGACATTCTCTTTACTCTTTGTCTCTTCTCTCCTTTTCTTTTTCCTTTACAGGCTCAGCTTGGAGCGATGGCGTTGCCTCCAGAGGCAGCTGCTGGCTGCTGCTGAGCAACCTGACACCCCAGGTAAGGAGTGGCAGAGCCTGAGAGAAATGGAAATCCTCAGAAGTAAATTATAAACTAAATGATACTATTTTCAGAGATTTCTTAGCAAAAGTGACAAATTTAAAACCTAAACAATGTCGCCACCTGTAAGCCTGCTGATAGTGCAGAAGGATGAGGAAAAGATGTGACGGGAGTGTACCATGCAAGCAACGTAGAATCAAAATGTTCTCACAACCCTTCATCACAGCAGAGTTGTTCATGGCTATACGGCAAAACAGCTGCGCCAGACAGACTGGTCAGGGTTTGAATTCAAACACGTTAAGTCGCTGCGCTCATTCATCTGTATTCCCCTTCAGTCTGTCTTATGCAAATGAGGCAGAATGATGCGTGACCCAGTTGTAATTGGATTGTGAAGTTGGATGAGCCATTTAATCAATTAGGGCTTACACAAATGACACTTGCATGACACTGCTCTGGGAAAGCATATGAATTAAAATGTAAGTCTAGACGAAGTTTTTGTTTCGGTCTTATAGATTTTACAATAATCCATTTGGCCTAACTCGCTGCTTATGTGCACAGGCTTGCACAACTTGTCTATCTCACTGTAAGTGTTACAGACTGATAAAGCCAGAGTGTACAGTATCACTGCATTATTTATTAATACATGGTTCTGTTGTGTAACCTCCCAGATTCCCTGACCTTTCCCTGTCCCTATAATTGATCGTTGTCACATCACACACAATATCTTTTACACTTTTTTCTTTTTTCCCCCGTAGATTGATGGCTCCACGCTGAGGACTATCTGCATGCAGCATGGCCCCCTGCTGACCTTCCACCTCGGCCTGACCCAGGGCAGCGCTCTGATTCGCTACAGCAGCCGGCAGGAAGCAGCCAAGGCCCAGGGTGCACTGCACATGTAGGTTAACCTGTAACCTCACTAATACACACACGCACTTAACGTTGAAAATGTTGATCTAAAGTGCCTCATCTTGTAAATCCCTCTCAGGTGTGTTCTGGGCAACACCACAATCCTGGCGGAGTTTGTGAGTGAGGACGAAGTTGCTCGCTATTTTGCACATTCCCAGGCTGGAGGGGCAGAGGGGGCCAGCTCAGGAGGGCCAGCAGCCGGTGGGACGCAGGGTTCATCTGGAACGGGCACAGCTGTGGCCAGCAGTGGCGGGAGCTCCCCGGGGAATGAGCGGGCAGCAGCGGGCACAACTTCAGGTGGAAACGGAAATGGCGGTGGTGGTGGAGGTGGAGGAGGAGGGGAAAGTGGAGCAGCGGCTCTCGGCGGTGTGAGGTCCTCTGGCTCTGCCTGGCAGAGTCTCGATGGTACAGGCAGTTCTTCAGAAGCCCCCTCAGCCCAAGGACCCGGGCTGGGGATATTTTCCCAGTGGAGCACCAACGGGGCAGGGGAGGGAGGAGGTGTCGGAGGAGTAGACTCTGGGAGGTCTGGGCTCTGGGGCAGCATGACTGCGGGGTACCCCAGCAGCAGCCTGTGGGGAGCACCGCAAATGGAGGAAAGGCACCAAATGGACAGCCCTGCCGCATTGTTGCCTGGCGACCTGCTGGGGGGAGGAGCTGATTCCATCTGACGAGCCCCCTCCATTTGTACGTGTAGGTTTGGACACACTGATACAAAATACACTGGGATACATATGTACTTACTATAGCACACACACACACACACACACACACACACACACACACACACACACATTTACATGGTATGCATATTTATGTAATACACGTATACACACATATACATGCATATTAATGTGCACACACATCAAGCAGAAATGTGAGACATGCTTACACACATTCTCGTGGCCAGACTTAAGCTATTATATAAACAAATGCAGGGACTGTTAGATGTGTATACAGCCTTTTTCCACAGATGAAGATTTCAACTGCTTAGACTTGAAACCTGAAAAAGAATGAAAAGTCAGTTGGTCTCAAAGACTTGACTGGATTGCAATGTGCTTAGTAAAATAGGGGACTTTTCAACAGATTTACATACACATGCACACACCAAATACAGACAAGCCTTCAGACAGATGGGCACTGTAAACAGCATTACCTTCATCGTATAAGAGAACTTAAAAACTACTACATGATGTGAGGTTCAAGTGCAGTTTGTATTCACGTCCCCTTAAAAAAAAACGGAGACCGAATCCAAACACATGCAAACAGCTCTGATTGAAAACAGAACTGTATCTTACTGTGTATGTTAAGTTTGTTTTTTTTTCTGTTCGTTTGTATGTATGGTTTTAATTTTTTGAACAGTGAAAAATATTGAAAAATGTCATTGTTCTGTTTTCAAAATGCTGACCTCCTACTGTTGTATCTCACGCACTCTTTTCTCTGTTATTCTCTCTTGAACATGTTTGTTACTGTTGCAGTGATAAATGTTAAATTGCTGGCAGTTTGAGGCTATGTTGCATTTCTCCATGTGTCGACACTGTGCGCAGCAGTGTCATACACACTATATGGACATGAGTATGAGTGAGACTGAGACCAAGTAAGTGGATTAAACCACCACAGTTGTTGTGTGCGCGTGCGTGTGTGTGAATGTGAGGATAATGTGTGTGTGCATGTTACTGCCTGTCATAATGTGGGCAAGGCTGCTTACTATACAGAAGGTCTATACAAAAATGTTTTGAGTGCATTCGGTATACTGCTGACTGTGTGTTAAGAAATATTGGCACTAATGCTTTTTTTTTTTCTCTCATTTGAAGTTGTTTTTTTTTTTTTTTTTTTAGCAGACTTGTCTTTTTTATTGTCCGACCTGCAATAATAAAAAAGAACATTTTAATGACACAAAGAGCTGAAGGCATATGCGTTGAGTAAATGGACATGCCAAATCTTATCAAACTGTGTGGAGTGGGAGGGAGGGGTGGGCCGGGTTGTTTACAGATGCAGAGTAAGAGTTACCGTACGTTTTTAATGTTCTGTTGTTGTGTATTCGTTTTAAATTAAGACAGGCTTTAACACTCCTGTTCAGTGTTTTCGTTATGAGATTTTACAAAGGAAAAATTTATTTAAACAAATGAGAACAAGATTAATAAAGATGAAAGTATTGGCTTCTAAATTTGTCCTCGTGGTCATTTTTGTGTGTGAATTTAGGTTTCTGGATGCTGGTTTAAAGTACTTATTTTTGTGTTGAGTACCTTCTATGTTAAACTTCCCTTTTTTCTGTTCCTTTGTTGAAGCCTCTGGTGATCTCACAGTGTAACAGCATCTGTTATAATGTGCACACTAGGCACTGCACAGTATGTTAACAATGAAAAACAATGCTTTGTGCATGTTACAATGATGAGTATGACAGAATTTACATAAAGGGAAAGGCGGAAAGGCTGTTCATAGACGTGGCCACAGAAAAACAAGCCAGTGTGTCCATCTGTCACCCTCTCATTGCCATCCTCTGACCAATCCTATTTAAGACCCACGTCATCCTACAGTAAGCCACTGCTCACTGTATGAATAAGTTACCTTCTCTGATGCAGTTGTGGGGTTTCATTGTGGGTAAATGGACATAATGTTGCCAACAAAAACGGTATTATAGACCACAAATTTTTCCCCCATAGATTTAAGCCTGACTTTTAAGGATTTCCTGACATTATGTGACAGCACCATTCTCAAATATGTGCTGATAGCTGAACATAACCACATTTTTCAGTGGTTGAATTGTAATTCAAGCGTTCTGAGAGATAACTAGACTTCTGCACCTTCTCTTGGCTTCGTTTTCAGGATTTAAAAAAAATCCGCGACAGGAGACTTTGGCCAATCACAGGTCATTTCAGAGAGAGAGAGCGTTCCTATTGGCTGTGCTACGGCTGGTGGGTGGTGCTTGGTATTTCCTCAACAGATCTCAACATGGCTGCTGGGTCATAAACTTTCTCAGTTTACAGCTAAACAGTGCACTACAAGATGTTTCTGAAAACATTTGAGGCGAGAAATAGGCATTACAGTAACAGAGTATTGATTCATATTTGATCAGCGCTGCTTAGTTTGACCATTTGATCAGAGTTTGCGAGTGATTGACAGCTGCTCAGAGACGGCAAGGCTCCAGCTCAGCTCTGATTGGTTGTTTTCCATTAGGAGCACCGGAGGACACCAGAGGCACGCGATTTTTTTCAAATTACATGTTTTATGCACTACTGTCAGAAAATATATATTTTATAAAAATAACTTTTTTTAATCATATTTGCTCCGTTTCTACCCACTACAGCTTTAACTACATCTATTTGATAGCTTTAGTTACTTCACAGATTTAGATTATGATGTGTTATTATAGGTTAAACTGTTCAACAATATATAAAGTAATTAAAATAAGCTCCACATTTACCAGCTGCAACATTAAAGTGATGTACACATTAATGCATCAATAATTAAAATCTGATCATATAATAAACAATATTCTGAAAAGGAGCATTCTGCATGAATACTTTTACTTTTGGTACTTGAAAGTATATTTTGATAATACTTTTGTACTTTCAGTTAAAGTAAGATTTTGAATGCAGGACTTTTACTTGTAACAGAGTATTTTTACACTGAGCTGCTCTGGTCTGGCCATCGATTTAGGGTCCGAGGGCGAGCCGGAACATAAATAAGAGGTCTTTTATTCCCCATGCCATACAGGTACTGAATGCAAAATGACTGCAAAAAGTGTAACTTATCCCCATCTGTTGCTGCTGTTTCCTGCCAATTTGCACAATTGTACGTTTGTTGTTGTATGTTTTGTAACAGTGCAGAGTGTTTTGCTGACTGTATGTTTTTAATGTTTGAATTTCATGTCATGTTTGAATTTATCTTTTATGTACTAGAGAAGCCAAAGACAAATTTCCACTAAGGTGGACAATAAAGTCAAAGTAAAGTAAAGTAAAGAGTACTTCTTCCATTTTCTGAGACATTTGTAGGACACAAGAAACTCCCAGATGCTTAGTATGTAAGTTACCAACCAATAAATAAACTTTATTGACCACAGAATAAATATTATTAGTATTATTTACAGCCATTAAAGCATGATGTGTGTGTGTGTGTGTGTTCCTGCTAGCATAAACACAACCAATATACGACCGGATTCACTTTGCTAACTGAATTGTTATAGAGATACGATCATCTAACTCTGTATCCACTTTTGTATGTGTACATTTATACACATTTATGTATATATACTGTATATTTGTTTTATCAACTTGTCCTACAATTTTGCCACTTCTATTATTATTGATATGATCTGTGATGTTCTGTTTTAATAGTTACCATATATTTTACTTTATTTATCTGCTTTTATTGTCTGATGTTCTGTTTTAACAGTTACCATATATTTTACTTTATTTATCTGCTTTTATTGTCTGATGTTCTGTTTTAGCAGTTACCATATCTTTTACTTTATTTATCTGCCTTATTGTGTTTTAGCAGTTACCATATATTTTACTTTATTTATCTGCTTTTATTGTGTTTTGGCAGTTACCATATATTTTACTTTATTTATCTGCTTTTATTGTCTTGTGAAGCACTTTGTAACATCTGTTTTGAGAAGTGCTATATAAATAAATGTATTATTATTATTATTATTATTATTATAATTGTGACTCAAAATGAGTAACAGGAATATAATAAGTGAATGGTCAAATTGTATATAGCAGTTAGTTGTGACGTTTTCCTTTAATGACTGTACCCCTTGACATCCACAGAATGACATCATCGACGTGGTGAGCGGAGCGCGTTGTTAAGTAACGAGAGAGAGGGAGAGAGAGAGAGAGAGAGAGAGGACGGCCCAGTGCTGCTGCTGCTGCTGCTGCTGGAGCTGCTTCATCAGGGACTATCAACAGGGAGTGCAAACCGACGACAGAGCTTAAGAGCTGGGGGGTATGAGAGCCGCCAGAATCCGCGCCCATCCTCCTCAGCCCAGGCCCGTATCCGACTGACAACCATCGGATCAGAAGCTCCACGGAACCAGCTCTCGGACGAACCCAATATCGGGTGAGTGGTGTGTCGGGGAACCATAGAAACCGAGGGGGAAAAAGAGGCTCTTGGTTCGGCCGAATCAGAGTCTCGTATTCACGGCGTACACAGTGGAGAGAGAGGGGGAGGGGGCGAGTTGTAGCGATGGCTTCATCTACAACAAGCTAGTCCACAACAACATACATGGGTGCGGTTATAAACTAACATACACAAACATGGAGAAGTAGGATGTATATAACGTTAGCACACATATCATTTAATGTCGTAGTGAGTAGTCGTGGTGCAGTACGTTACGTATCACGGTTGGGTTAACGTATTTCTACTAGCTTAGCAGCTAACAGTGGACTAAATGCCTTCTGTTTATAACTTAAAGCGTCTGTAAATGATATAAACTGCTCTTTTTAAACGTCATAAATGTTATTAAATGTTATTAAATGTCGCTATTATTACTTGTAGCGTTCATAATCATAACTTGACTTTGCTATCTTGTCAAAATTGCAACCAGGACACAGAGCGACATTTAGTCTGGACATCTGCCATTTTACAGTTAAAACATATTTAATGTAACTTGTGCAAGTTGTGTTTGTATTAATGCATTTATTGTGGAGTCTGTAACACATGAGCTGACTGTAGAGTGACAGCTGTCTGTGTGAGAGAGGAGAGGCGGAGCAGTGCTCTTGTTTTTCATGAGGATTGTGAAATCCTCTCTCTGGCTTTTGGGACTCTTCTGACACTTGTTTTTGGTTTATTTAGCCACTTCCATGTATCTACATTAGTGGGTGTGACTGATTTTTAAATACAAAAGTAGTATTATTATATCACACTTGGGATTTATGGAAGTTTTTATTGGACTTTATTTTAGTTGTAACCCACAGAAGACACTCCACAAACGTATATGATGATCTGCAAATATTTCACTATCCACAAACATGTATTTTTGTATTTGTGGGACTCTGACACTTGTTTTGGTTTATTTAGCCACTTTTTCCATGTATCTACATTAGTGGGTCTGACTGATTTAAATATAAAATTATTATTATTTTATCACACTTGGGATTTATGGAAGTTTTTATTGGACTTTATTTTAGTTGTAACTTACAGAAGACATTCCGCAAATGTGTATCATGATCTGCAAATATTTCGCTATCCACAAACATGTATTTGTGTTGTGTAAAGTCACATTCACAAAAATACAGGGCGATTTGCCCTGTACATACTATACGACATACTATATACAATACATTAGCGAAGTGTGCAACGACATACTAGATATTAGAAAAGTGTGTAAGTTACAATTTGTCTTTCAAATAATATCAAATTAGGTAATAAACCAATGTGCAAATTCCACATGTGCAAGATTATTACAGGCCTAAAACAGAATGGAGTATAATGGTTGTGACAGAAACTACAAATTTGAGAGTTCTCTGTTAGACAGAGGTGAGGTGTAAACAGGAAGTGTAAGAAAATATCGAAAAAAAAATCAAATACCATATATTATGTTTGCGATACTGTATCGATTCTCAAAAACACTATAATTTTTAATTAATAGTTTACATGCAAAGATAAACTCAGTCAATACTTTTATTTGCAAAGAGATGTGCCCTCTCAAAGTAGTGCTATGATGTTGGATTTTACAAGGACTGTGATAAATGCAAATACAGATCTGATGGCATAAAAAAGTAAATACATTTTTACTCAGATTTAATGTATCATGATCGTATCGCTAGATTGTTGCCAATACACAGCCCTAGTTGTAGAGAGTCATTGCTTTGGGAATATTATAAATCACCTGAATCCCTATGAAAGTTTTTATTGGACTTTATTAGTTGTAACCCACAAAAGACTTTCCACAAATGTGTACCATGATCTGCAAATATTTCACTATCCACAAACATGTATTTTTGTATTTGTGTTGTGTAAAGTCACATTCACAAAAATACAGGGCGATTTGCAAATACGCATAACTCAACTCTGTAAATATGTATTTTAAGGTTAATATGTAAAGTGATATCTACACATTTGTGCATCCATTTCTACAAGTGGAATTCTATTTGTGCATTTGCAGATCGCTTCCTGTGCATTTGTTGGTCATGTGATATTTGAAACTTCCCTCGTTTGTTTACAGAATTTTGTCTGATTGGTACCGCAGCAGATCTGTAGATAATAGTTGTAATCCACAGAAGACAATTCACAAACATGTACCATGATCTGCAAATATTTCACTACCCACGAACGTGGTCCACAAATGCGTGTTTATCACTTTACATGTAAACCTCAAAATACGTATTTACAGAGTAAGTTATGCATATTTGCAAATCGTCAAGTATTTTTGTGGATGTGACTTTACACAACACAAATACAAAAATACATGTTTGTGGATAGTGAAATATTTGCAGATCATGGTACACATTTGTGGAATGTCTTTTGTGGGTTACTACTAATAAAGTCCAATAAAAACTTCCATAGGGATTCAGGTGATTTATAATATTCCCAAAGCAATGACTCTCTACAACTATAGGGCTGTGTATTGGCAACAATCTAGCGATACAATCATGATACATTAAATCTGAGTAAAAATGTATTTACTTTTTTATGCCATCAGATCTGTATTTGCATTTATCACAGTCCTTGTAAAACTCTCAAATTTATAGTTTCTGTCACAACCATTATACTCCATTCTGTTTTAGTCCTGTAATAATCTTGCACATGTGGAATTTGCACACTGGTTTATTACCTAATTTGATTTTATTTGAAAGACAAATTGTAACTTGCACACTTTTCTAATATCTAGTATGTCGTTGCACACTTCGCTAATGTATTGTATATAGTATGTTATTGTTATTCTATGTTAATTTAGTATATTTGCTAAACTAGTTGTAGTCTGGTATATTTATAGTGTGTTCTAATATATTCTTTATATTGTGTATACTATAGATATTTTTTCTAATGTTGATATGCATACTTATTGTATATTTATTTGCATTATCCAGATAACCTGCTGCTGTAACACAAGAATTTCCCTATTTGGGATCAATAAAGTACATCTATCCATCTATATCCATATGTATAGATGGTTTTAACCACAGTATACCACCTCCTCGGGACATGCTCCTCCAAGACTCCCTCCTAACCAGCAGATATGTACTCTGGCATGTTAACCAGTCCAGTCCTGTAGATGTTACTACCGTAATGGCACATGGTGCTATGCAATGTGTGCAAGGCTAATTCCATTTGCTTCACATCACACAGGCCATTTTTGTAACGTCTAATAATGCATTCTTCACATTGCTGCTAAGTCTTCTCTATGCGTGTCTTTGCAATACCAACTTCCACAACACACAAGAGTGTTATGCAAGTCAAGACCAAATGGACACGGTCGTAAATATGCGGTGAAACACTGTGCGGTTCAAAATTGTGTGTCGTCGTTCCTGTACCAAGCAATTAATCAATTGTACTTACTGCGTAGCCTTGTGATTAATGTTGCTCCCTAAACCGGGTCCCTGACTGCAGCACACGAGACACCCTCTTGGTGTAATGAAACCTAACCCTTTATTAACCCAAATCCATCTGCCTCCATCACATCCACTATGGCAGGTTGGCCTCTCATCAGCTAGTTGACATGGTCTAGGGCCCTACATCTTACAATGTGTTGGCTCAGTTGACGTTTTTACTTGAAATGAGGGTCGTGCAATGTGAGTTGTTTTTTGAGTTTGAATCCTTTAACAAGGCTCAGATGATCCAAGATGATAGTACGCAAGCCATCGTCATTGTTTTAAGTAGTTTTAGAGCTGGTGTCTGCAGCGCTTTTTTTAATCCAAGTGCTTATAATCAAGCAAAGTAACTTCTGGCATAATTTATGTTGCGATAAGGAGGTTCTGGATGAAAGCAGACTGACTGCAGAGCACTGGTCCTGCAGAATTGATGACTGCTAGCTTGAATTGGCATGTCCACGAAACTGAGGTTTCTGAGAATGCTTTGTTTTGCAATTTCTGCGTTGTCATGAGACTGTTTTTTATAGGGGATGTGGATTGAGGCAGGAATCTGTAACAATGATATGGTCTGTTATATACTGCCTTGTTGAATTGTCAATAGGTCACATGACTGGAAGTGTTATTTGCAGCAGTGCTACATTTGGAACGAGGGTCCACTGTTACTATAAAGAGCACAGTTTGTTTACATAGTGCTCCCAAATTTGGTGGTGAGGAAGTAAACCTCTTTGATAAAAGATGCTCTGCGTTGATTCATTCTCGGCAGCACTTTGCTCTCTGGAGTTCATTGCATAGAATCGTCTGATGGCCTTGACACAGATAAAGCCAGCCAGCGCTCCGCGGCCGCTCATGCCTTCCCTCCCTCAGCGGTGCCAGTACAGAACAGTGGAGAGCTTAGTCTTGCTTTTGCAGTGGCTGCACAATGTGGCGTGGTAGGAGAGCGTACTAAATAAATGATGATCCCGCTCCAGCATCACGTGCAGTTCAAGCTCAGAAGACGCACTTCATTTCCTCGTGTGTGTGCCAAGTCTTAGTACTCGTGCAGCAGTTGATTAGGTTCCACTTCTGTTCCAAGTGGCAACTGGTATTTCTGTGTAGCCCTCATTTTTGTTCTATTTTTTTCCCCTACCTTCCCTGCTTTTAGTGATCTCACTGCAACCACCTCCCCCCCTCCCAGCTACCCTACAAATCTAATCGGGTGTTTCTGGAGGCCAGACAGCTGTTTGCTGACCAACTAGCCCTGCTCAGTGAGGCTACATTCTCACACTAACACATGGTCAGCTCAGTGAGTGTGGGATTGACGGATCATCATGTGAGCATCTGACTGACTCTTGAGGACACCATCCCTCATTCTACCACTCGGGGAAAGTCGAGGAAACGTCCTATATTATGTTATGTTATGTCCAGAGCCCAGATGAGTAAACATTGTGTCACGTGTCCTTTGCCTTCTTCTAATCATCTCTGTTTGTCTGTTTGGTGACAGTGACAACTCGCAAACATGGAGCTGAGAGTGGGGAACAAGTACCGGCTGGGGCGAAAGATAGGGAGTGGCTCCTTTGGCGACATTTACCTTGGTAAGTGTAAACTGACACTGTTTTTTATTTTGTTTTTGCATGCCGTACCCAACTTTCCATGCGTCTCCTCTGTTTAGTGTCTTTCCACATTAGTTTCTGGACAGTGTCTCTTTTCATACTGTACCACTTATTTTCCCCTTTATCTGGGCACTGAACCTGATTTTCCTTCA
Organism: Sebastiscus tertius; assembly: GCA_916701665.1. NCBI lineage: Eukaryota > Metazoa > Chordata > Actinopteri > Perciformes > Sebastidae > Sebastiscus > Sebastiscus tertius. The sequence goes on along the minus strand of CAKAOH010042406.1, from coordinate 10,716 downwards.
TATACATCCATCATTTGCCTGGTACTGGCACAATTGCAATGGCTCTTACAGCTGTAGTTCAATTCAAAACACCAATTATTTTTTGTCCACTGGGAGCAATTTGTAGAGGCATGTAGAGTAGTACAGTAACACAATATGGGAACAATTTAAGAAATACCTAAAAATGCAAGGATGAGCTGTACACATTATGATACTAGTATAATACGTAAATGCAAAAGTAAGATGTACACATTATTATAATAATGAGAATGATATGAGAATGATAGTATTAGTGCAAAACTAAGCTGTACACATAATGATAATAATGATGGTTGTATTTTTGTGTGTCCACCCAGGTGCTAACATTGCCACCGGTGAGGAGGTAGCCATCAAGCTGGAATGTGTGAAGACCAAACACCCACAGTTGCACATCGAAAGCAAGTTCTACAAGATGATGCAAGGAGGAGGTAAAGAGTGAATGTCACTATGTATTCCTTATCAAATGTTTTGTCCCTGGCGATATTATTGATGCGTATACCCTTCTAGGGATGCACCGATCCGACTTTTTCAATCTGGACACCAATAGCGATACATGGGCTTTGGTTATCGGCAGATACCGAGTACTGATTCGATACCAGTGTTTAATTCATAAGCTGTATGCCTCACTGTGGAAGTGACTGGGATCATTCTTTTATGTGTAAAGCAACATCAGGGGGCTTGGCTTAAACATTGCTTTCTTAACTTAACAATAAATACATAGATAAAATGTTAGTAAATTGTATTAAACTAATAAATCGTGCACCAGTAACTTGGTGAAAAATGTTCAAAGGAATTACATTTCAAGTGTAAACATCTTTAATGCAGCAACAAGTTGGTCAAAACTTAAACAGGCATTCAATTTTCAGTATATAATGTATACTATATAATATATAAACATATAATTGAATAGAATAGATCGGTCCCATTGTCACCGATAACCGATGCAGCTATTCGAGTCAGTATTGGCCCGATATCCTATCTGGTATCGGTGCATTTCTATACCCTACTAAGCCTGCTGGAAAGATGTACAATGAATTCTTTTAACAATGTGATTTTGACTAAGCGGCTGTCGTCTTTTCAAATACTGTAGTTGTGATGTAAATCCGTCCTAGGTGAACCCACATAGACGAGTAAAGGCATTTTCAAGACATTGATTATCTTGTGTTAAAATTTACTTAAAATATATATATATATATATATTTGATGCAAATAATTATGGCAAATAATTTGAATTGTAGGTGTGCCAGTAATAACAGGTTGAACAAACTTAATGCTGACCGTGTGTATGTGTGTGTTCTAGTGGGCATCCCATCGATAAAGTGGTGCGGTGCAGAGGGAGACTACAACGTGATGGTCATGGAGCTGCTGGGTCCCAGTCTGGAGGACCTTTTCAACTTTTGCTCCCGGAAGTTCAGCCTAAAGACTGTACTGCTTTTGGCAGACCAGATGGTACGACAAAAAACCCTCACGTAAAGTCACGGGCATTAGAATTAGGACAGTTTCACAATCCCCTCCGTTAAGATCCCAGTGAGTGAAACCGTTCTGTTTACGAGTAGAATACAGAGACATAGTATTTATGATCCCATTAGGTCATGTGCATGACCTACTTGGCTTATATTTATTGGTGCATGCTCTCTCTATATATATACTGTATATACAAACATTGCACATGATTCCCCTAAGGCTTTTTTTTAAAGATTGTAGATGTTTTGGTCTCCACTACTGTTGTGCATCCAGTGTACTTCATAATCCTGGCCTCCTCTTCGACTATGATGACCTAGATATTTCATTTCATGCAAAGCTCTCTCAAATGCAACTCATCTCACCTTTTGTTCTAACTGCAGCCGAGTTGCTGTGTCAGTCCTCTATATGGGTGTTTGACTCTCCACTTATAGCCTGGGGTCATCACCTTCCCTCGTGCTGTCTTCATATATCCTGCTGTCCTCCCTTGTCCTCCTTTTATGCCTTAGTTTGCTCAAGGTATTGATGTATTGAGTGCAGCTACAACTGCTCAGTGACTAACTGTATTAGAAAACACAAGGACAGTGCTGGTTTGACAGCATGTAAAATGTGATAATGTGACCTTGTGGCCATGTATTCATATCACCACGACACTCTCCAATGTATCCTTTGTGTGCACCAAAGTATTTTATATTTTGTGCTGCAGAATCTGACCTCTTTGTCTCACCCATCTTCTTTTAGATCAGTCGCATTGAGTACATCCACTCCAAGAATTTCATCCATCGGGATGTTAAGCCTGACAACTTCCTAATGGGGCTCGGCAAGAAGGGTAACCTGGTGTACATCATCGACTTTGGCCTGGCCAAAAAGTACCGCGATGCCCGCACACACCAGCACATCCCGTACAGGGAGAACAAGAACCTGACCGGCACCGCGCGCTACGCCTCCATCAACACACATCTCGGAATTGGTAAGATACACTTTTGAGCATGCGTTTTTGATGAAGGCCATTATGTGTGTGTGTGTGTGTTGGTTATCAAGAACTGGGGCCAGTTGCATAAAAATAGACCTAGTCTTTGTCTTAAATATAACTTTGTCAGACTTGTGATAGACACTTAAATGTACCTGTTGCATAAAGCTTCCCTATGAGTGACTAATGTAAGATTGACTTAGATAGCCTGTCGCGCAATGCATTATGGGTGAAATAAGACACTTCACAGAAGAGAAAAAAATGGCAGATGCCTAGAAGTATAGGAGAAAATAGAAAAGGTAAACAATATAAATCCAACGGCCGTTAAAGATGTCCAGAAATAATTCAAGAATATGGTAAAAGTATCCAGCAAAATAATGGATCAACAGTTGAAATTGTTTTCTGAAAGTTAGCTAAAATTAATTGATAAAAAGTTGAAATAGTTAGCTAAAAATAATGGATAAACTGTTGAAATAGTTAGCTAAATGTATTGGATAAATTGTTGGAATAGTTAGGTAACTGACCCTCTAACAGATTGTTGCCATAGCAACAAAGCTCTCACCTCAGGCTTAGCCAGAGAGGTGGCTAACTGTCCTATCTCATATTAAGTCAGTCTTAATATTTACAGTATGCAACAAACAGGCTTAATTAGACCAGTCTAAGGCCAAGACTAGTCTTGAACTAAGTCTATGCAACTGGCCCCTGGTGCTACATCAGTTACTTGTAATGCACAACATTGGATAAGATCCTCATAAAACGGTACTGCTGTTGGTTCTTGGCCCTGTTATTCACACACACATGATGTCAGGCAGTTCTGTTGCAGCCCCACGTGATGAAGCTTTCCAGAAAGCCCCTATTAGAGTTGTTGTTGATTCATGTTTGTTTACATTCTGTGTACTACTGCCGTGGCAAAGAGGTTATCTAAAAGTGTGGATAATCCTGACTAAAGCAAAACAGAAATGCAGCCAGATATGTCAGTCAAAACTGTCAGTAAAAATGGAAAGAAAATATGAATTAAGTCGAACAAACGGTATGCCACTTCACTCCATTAACGTCTCACTCCATGAGTCACATTTCACTGTATCGATAAGAGCGTTCAGCTCTTGTCGTGTTGCTTACGGAAATTCTGCTCCATCAGGGTCACACCCTCGTTCCACTCTGACAGCTGCCTCGAAACACCGTGTTAAATGTGATTCATCAGAGCTGGCTTATGATGATATCTCCCTCTACATGACATTCACCCCTAGCCTGGAGGTGTAATGCGTGCCGTACTACGTGCCAGATTTTTCTTTTTAATCAGTCACATCCCTTTTCACCATGCTTTAGTGTTAGAACGTAATAGCAATATTTTAGTGGTTTTTAAACCTGTTGTTCTTACTGGTGCTTAACTTTTTTGTTTTTAGCCAGGAAGCTACCAATTCCAGCTCTACATTCCACAAACTGTTGTTCTTCAGTGACACCCCATCTCCCCATCCCCTCTCCTCCTCCCTCTAATTAATTTTAGACATGTCTCCTCTCTGCATCGTCTTTTTGTTTATACGCACCCTATCAGATCATACAATGGATGTGAAGGAAGAGGGCTCATGAGAGAGAAATGAAGGAAATGCCGTCTGGGATGGAAAACAGCTCTGTTGTGGTGTCATTTCAGTTCAGTGTCGTCTCTCTCTGAGACATTCTGCAGAGCATTTTTATATGGCTAACCATTTTAAACACTCATTGTAGTGTACTAGCTGAACAGTTTCACCCCCAACAAGTTATTTATCACTGTATTTTGGTTAGATATCATTGACCTTTTGCTATTTACAGGATGGACGAACATTTAAATGAGAGTGATAGATATTTCTGTTGTAGTAAATAACTTTTTGTGTTTGAACTGTTAGAGTATGCATAGAATGTGGAACTTAATCAACCAGTAATGGCAGTAAGTAAGTGTTGTGATGTCCGTATCTTGCTTTTACTTTTAAAAGCATATATAAACACAGTGTTCAGGAAGTGATTTTCAATAAACAATAGACCTGTATTGCCAAGTGTTGTCTGATTAACAGGCTACATAAGTTTGTCAGTACACAAATGCAATACATTGTTGGGTTATCAGGTGAGGGAAATCAGCATGCTATGACTATCATTTGTGTCAATTACAGGCCACTATAAGCTGTGACTTACTTGTTGCAATTCCTTGAAGTCACAGGTGATAGAAGATTGAGGTTTATTTTTTCAAAACTGTAGATAGGGCCTGGGTAAATGATCCTTTGTTGCAGCATTAAGTGGACATCCCTCAGTTTCTCACTCTTGTACGCACTCTCGCACTTTCTGTTCACAGAGCAGTCCAGACGTGACGACCTGGAGTCTCTCGGCTACGTCCTCATGTACTTCAACCTGGGCTCCCTCCCCTGGCAGGGCCTCAAGGCAGCTACCAAGAGACAGAAGTATGAGCGAATCAGCGAGAAGAAAATGTCCACACCCATCGAGGTTCTTTGCAAAGGATACCCTTGTAAGTTGTGTTTCCGCGGTGCCTCTGTGTTTTGGGGCAGCAACATACCTGTAGTTTTCTCAGTATGGAATAGAACACCAACAATGCAAATGTTATCTAATCACTTTAGTCGCAAGCTCAACAATAATTCAGTGATTTTGTGTTTTGTTTGCCGTTAGTGTTGTGTATTCTGAGTTTCTCCTCACTACTGTTTTGCTTGTTGTTTATTCTCCTACAGCTGAGTTCTCCACATACCTGAACTTTTGCCGCTCACTCCGTTTTGACGACAAGCCAGACTACTCTTACCTACGACAGCTCTTCAGGAATCTGTTCCACCGTCAGGGTTTCTCCTACGACTATGTCTTTGACTGGAACATGCTCAAATTTGTAAGTTCACATAAAGTGTTTCAAACTGAATTATTGATGTTTGTCGGTTGCCCAACTGCCACTTAACTATTTCATCTCGCTCGGAAATCTTACTTACAAACAGCCGACAATATGATAATTCAATGCTATATTTCGTGAATGGAGACGCATTAATGTGGCTGATGTCATCTATCAGGGTGCCAGTCGGACAGCTGAGGATGGAGATCGGGAGAGGAGGACGGGAGATGAGCGGGATGAGCGGATCGGAGGAGCCCCGAGGGGTTCTGCATCGCGGGGCCTCCCCCCAGGTCCCATCCCTGCGGCTGCCAACCGAGTCAGGAACGGGCCAGAGCAGGCCATCTCTAACCCTGCCTCACGGGTCCAGCAGTCTGGTGAGTTTTCTGCTGAATTGCCTAAAACTCCTGCTGTCAGTCTTAACAGAATAATACTACGCTGACAACTGCAATATTCTTTTTCTTGAATATCTGCATCAAATGTGGTCAGTTCTCAATTTTATACATCATTTCAGGGAACACGTCGCCCCGTGCGATTTCTCGTGCAGAGAGGGAGAGGAAGGTGAGCATGAGGCTCCACCGCGGGGCTCCTGCCAACGTATCGTCCTCTGACCTCACAGCCCGTCACGACCAATCCAGAATTTCCACATCACAGGTGAGAAAACGCTGTCGGCTCCTTTGGTCGGCCATGTGACACAAAAAAAATATTAATTTATTAGAATGCCATGTATGTTGAATGAAGTGGACAATGCAAAGAAAGATCCACTGGTTTAACATTTTACATACATTATGACATCCAAAAAATAGAGTGAATCACAGCTTCTCGAGTCCAGTTAACTAGGAGTGTAAATTACAAGTTTCATTACGATATGATATTATATTGATTCTTTGGACAACGATACGATATTTGCTTATATAAAGTCGGCCAAGATATGATTCAATTCAAGTGCCTGCGATCGATATGAAACAATATCATATGCCCATTCAACACGATCAGTTACATTTATATCCACTAACAAAAAGCAACTCAAATATGATTTGACAATTTTATTACTGGGCTCTGTAGGAAGGAAGGACCGCTTGGATGGAAATGGTGAAACAGACGTGCCATAGGTATTTCAAAATAAAGGAGTATCTTAAAGATGATGATGTATGGATGTTTACACTTAGCATTGATGATATTGATCATATACACTTACCGGACACTTTATTAGGTACAAGGTGTACCTAATAAAGTGCATACCTTGGTTGTAACGAGTGGTTATTTGAGTTACTGTTGCCTTTCTATCATCTCGAACCACTCTGCCCATTCTCCTCTGACCTCTGACATCAACAAGGCATTTTCGTCCACACAAATCCCAGTAGATCAGCAGTTTTTTAAATACTCAGACCAGCCCGTCTGGCACCAACAACCATGCCACGTTAAAAGTCACTTAAATCCCCTTTCTTCCCCATTCTGATGCTCGGTTTGAACTTCAGCAGGTCGTCTTCACCACGTCTAAATGCCTAAATGCATTTAGTTGCTGCCATGTGATTGGCTGATTAGCTATTTGTGTTAACAAGCAATTGAACAGGTGTGCCTAATAAAGTGGCCGGTGAGTGTATATCATCAATATATCGATCCAGATCAGGGTTGGAAATTAGCACCAGCCAAATGCTGGTAAAATATGCTGGTGAGTGGCTGCTAGATTTGCTTCACTCCCTAGCCAAAAAAAACAATGGTCATCTATTGAGTGGCTAGTAGATTTTGGAATCCACCAGACACAGTGGCCGATGGATAAAAGAGTTAATTTTTACGATATCACAGCATTGCATTTTTCAATTTATTTCAGTATTCACTGAAGTTTTCAATTTCAGTTAGACCTACTGTGGTGTTCAGTTAAAAATGTGAATTGATGTGAAAATGTCTCAACAATATGAATATGGACTTGAAGGGATAATGGTGAACTATCATTCAGCCCTTCTTCCACCCACAATTTATGTAAAGTAAATAAGACGGTGATAAAATAACAGGAACTCCTTTTAGAATAAAATCTAAACCAGTACAACAGCACCACAAACTAAGGCGTGGCGGCTGTGGCTCAGAGGGTAGAAACACATTTTAGTTGTAGAGCAGGTCGTCCACCAATCGGAATGTCGGTGGTTCGATCCCCGGCTGCTCCGGGTCATATGTCGATGTGCCCTTGGGCATGACACTTAACCCCAAATTGCTTCCGAAGGCTTAGCCATCAGTGTGTGAATGCGTGTGTGAATGCTGACATGTAGTGTAAAGCGCTTTGAGTGGTTGGAAGACTAGAAAAGCACAATATAAATACAAGTCCATTTACCATTTAAGGCCTCAAAAATGACCCTAAAATGAACTTGTCACTTCTTTGACACAGCTATGATACATATGTAGTACACACTTAACAAATGATTACAAAGTTATTGGCCGACAGTACATATCATGACAAAAAATGTCCCGGGAACTGGCTATTTGTAACTGTAATTATGGATCTGTGTGATGTTGTCTCGATTCAGAGATGGACCTGGTTCTTCATGCCATAATAGTTATGCGGGAGAGAGAGAGCTAGCCTGCTAATTCCTCCTCATTCTGTCTTTTACAGGTCAGCGTGCCATTTGAGCACTTGGGGAAGTAGAATTCTTTGGCTCTGCATGCACATGAAACTGACAGGTGAGGTCTTAATCTTACTCCTTTATTCACATGCTGACTGCAGAAATACACCACCCACTGAACCAATACATCGCCCTCTCTAATGACTAATCAATCGCTCCGCTTGTTGTTGCAGGGCTGCAAGGTATATTCATCGCTCCGATTTTTATTTTTCCTTTTATTTTTACCTTGTCTTTTGAAAAAGATGATTGCCAATGGACACATGGATCTTTGGAAAAAGGACAGTAAATCTTTTAAAGGATCCAGGGAAGGACGTGACGGTATCCAGCGTGCACTCTTTCATGAACCCTTTTTTTGCTGAACCGTGGACCACCACCACCACCACCACGATGCAAAAAGCAAATGAATGACAGTCCTACACCATTTTTACTCCATGGTCGCTCACACCTGCTCCACTCCTCAAAACATTTCCCTCAGTACCTTCTGTCTGACAAATGTGAAGAGCTGTCGTCATCAAAAGGTATCAGGGACACGCGCATGTTTCTCCTCAAAGGTCAACTTAGTGATTGATATAGGCTTAGTAAAGATTTGTCTTTTTCTGTTCAACACTGCGAAAACGTTTCAGTGTACGTCATCTTATCTTTCATGAGGATATCTTAAGTTGAAGCTTGTTATGAGTTTCTTTTGCTTTTTTGAGAGAAATAACAGCTAAAAGATGGAAGAAATGGGGAGAGGGTACTGTAGGCGAGACGGGTAGTGGACAAAAAGAAAGGTAACTTTGAAAAAGGATAAGTAAGTGATGTCTTAGCTGTTGTAGAGTAATATTTCTGGTGACGTAGCAATCGGTGCTTGCTTGCCCACCATCCATGTTGTGATGATTTACTGTCCCTCAAAACTCAGCCACCAAAACCTCCACCATCCCTTATTTTGCCCGTTTGGACTTTACTTTGGTTTTTAATGTGAGTGGGTAAGGTGAAGAATGACCATAGATATTGCAAAGACACACTCCAAGTCTTGAGGGAAGCTCCTCAGGAAATTCTCAGTGTATTTGACCAGAGACCACAGCTGCCCGTTTTGGCTAACAAACAAGTGGCTGCAATTTTTATGATATTCTAAATGTTACCTTTTTTATTCTTTTTTTTGTTATTGGAGGTCACAGGGGAGTGGGCAGGCTCTGTTAGGGGATGGGACATCCAATGATTTTTTTTTTTTAATGTTTACTTCACTGTAAATATTTTTTTATTTCGATGTAAAGCCAAAATGTGGTTATTTGTTTTAAGGCGTAAAGTAGAAAAAATGCATACTAATGACATAAATTGGGGCTGGGTTCAGAATTTTAGGTATTTTAAGGACTAAATTGTGGAACGGGCTGCTGTTACTTTGCCAGCTGGGTCATCCAATATTTTGTGTGTGTTTGTGAGAGCGAGAAAGTGACAAGTGATACAGTGAATCCCTGCTAATAATACACTATTCATTTTGTCTTTGTTTTTTTCGTCTGCTGATTGTTTTTATCCCCCTTCTCTATTTATGTTAAACTATTTTTTATTTGTCTGAAATAACTTCCTGTCTTTTGTTCTCTTATTTTGTGTTTCATTTCAACTTCCTGTAACTTATTAGAAGTAGCGTGTTTGTTCAGGTTTTCTTCTTCTGTTCTTATGCGTCAAAGGTTGTCCACCTCATATAATAAATAGGGCTTTCAATATTCCTTCTGCAAAATTATATGCTAATAGTTTGATGTCACCTTTTTTTGGATTTTAACCTCCAGCAACCTTGATGATGTCATTCAAAAGAAAAAAAAAACAAGTGATGCAATTGCAGGGATGTGTAAATAGCAGTGTACTGTGTGTGTAATTACCTTTGTACAGGCCACCGTGACCCAGTGGCATTGTAACTGTTGGGGTTGGGAATGGTATAAAAGACGTTGAGGTGATTGGGGAGGGGGGAGGCGGGTTTCACTTTATGTATTGTGTACTGATATCTTGTACAGTTCTTTAACACACTTTATTTACAACAGTATTTGTGTATATTTTATGAAGTAATAAAAATGAATAACGTTGCTCACAACTTTTTTCTGGCCTTTTCTTTCTCAGCTTTTACTCATACTGCTGCGGTGTAGACGTTTTTAACGCAGAAGCAGTCAGACGTTATGTCATTGTCCACCGCAGAGACCCGGAAAATATAGATCTGAAACTTGCTCTCATTTATTCTGGTCCTGTAAATATACATGTGATTTGTGGAAAGATGTCAACAATTTTATACTTGTTAATATTTTTCTCAGATTTTGTATTGTACTATAGAAATATTATATTTGGTTGCTATGATTACAGTGACAAAGACAGTAATGCCTTTTTTCCTTATTAATTTAATTTTAATTCTTGCAGAGTTCCATATTCACAGTGTAAATTTACAAAAAAAAGCCTAATTTCTTTGTATTTATGAAAGAAATGGAATTATATCCGTCAACAATTTCTTCCTCACAAAATAAAAAAGCAATGAAAAAAATGAATATATGCAATATCTTTAAAGTTTTTAAGTGAAATAATTGTCATACTCTCATGTGGTCTTTTTTTTATTATCTATTTATTCATTTTTTTTATTGTTTTTTTTTATGTTGATTTTGTTTCATTCCGTTGTCCTTTTATGTTTGGCACAGCTCTTTATTTATGTTTTCGATATGCTTCTTTTGTATATAAATGTTTTTAATGTTTTCTATGGAAGTTTTTATTGGACTTTATTAGTTGTAACCCACAGAAGACATTCCACAAATGTGTACCATGATCTGCAAATATTTCACTATCCACAA
>CAKAOH010042405.1:0-13070 GCA_916701665.1 Sebastiscus tertius | reverse complement strand
GTGTTTTTTAGTGACGTTTGTGGCCTCCATAAAGACGTGGTTTTCCCAGTTTGGTGTGGAAGAACATTAAAGCAGCACATTGATGAACATGGTGTCACCGTCATCAGGGTGTCCACATACTCGTGGCCTCGTAGTGGAGTAACTGCGTTTTATTTAGTGAAAGCTTTGAGAGAAAGAGACCTGAACATGGAACTGAAGTGTTGATCGTCACCATATCAACACACAGAGAGCTGGCACTGCTGCGCTACCTCCCTCCATTCACACTAACTCTGTCTCTCTGTAGGGAATCCCTCCTCCTCCTCCTCCTTCTCCTCCTCCTTCTCCTCCTACTCTTCCTCATCATCACCTCATGCTCCAGGACTTGGCCCTTGGCCCTGACACTGTTGACGTTTCCATGGAAACCCTGGCCTCCGTTTGGACCCGTGACCCCTGTGACCTCAGTGACCTCAGTGACCTCGGAGAGAAGTCGTCTGTTTGGGGTGAGAGTCAACAGCTAACAACAAATATTCCGATTTAACCCGCGGAGGACGAAGTACTCAGAACCTCTATTTAAAGTACAAGTACACTAAAAATACTCTGCTACAAGTAAAAGTCCTGCATTCACATTTTAACATCAGTGCAGAAGTACCGACATCAAAATGTTCTTTCAGTGTTAAAAGTAAAATCGTGCAGAGTTTTATATTCTTACATAACTGAATTATTATTATTATTACTGATGCATTAATATGTCAGCAGTATTTGCATAAACTAAAATATATAAATGTTAATCAGAGAGCTGCTGTTATAGGTGACATTTGCTACCTTAAGGCTAGCATGTTTTTTTCACGACGTTAGTGACGGGTATTTAGTGACATTAGTGACTTTGTTTTTGTACAAATAAACAAACATGACATATTAATCAGTGAGCTGCTGGTGGGTGAAATTTGTTATCTTAAGGCTAACTGTCGTTACGCTAAGCTAACCGTGTCTTGGCTGCAGCTTCAGAAGAGAACATCTAACATAAAATGTTAAACCTCTCCTTTAATACCTTGAATTTAACATTAGAACACATTTTACAATAAGAAGCAGCAGCATTATTCCAGTAATATGTGAATCATTAATAGAGAGGAGTCCAATAAACAGTGTTGTAGCAGCCGTAGTAAAACAGTCTGTTGTCTGAACGCAGCTTCACTCTGTTTCTACGTTTCTGTAAAAGCCACGTTCAGCCGAGCGGGACTCAGCGTGGCGGCGGCTCATTCATCAAACACAAGAGTGTCCTGGTTTTCTCTATGAACTCTGGGTAACCAAACGCTGCCGGCTGGTTCCACACCGGAGATCTGCCTCAACGGAAATATCCAGACGAGCTTATATTGAGATTCATCTTTTAGTTTCCTCCACGTCTCCTCGCTCAGAGAGTTCAATTCATCATCAACGTCATCGCAGGTTTCGTTTCTCCTCCTGAACGACTGAACTACAGCTGTGGTTCATCTGGTCTACAGCTGTGGTTCATCTGGTCTACAGCTGTGGTTCATCTGGTCTACAGCTGTGGTTCATCTGGTCTACAGCTGTGGTTCATCTGGTCTACAGCTGTAGTTCATCTGGTCTACAGCTGTAGTTCATCTGGTCTACAGCTGTGGTTCATCTGGTCTACAGCTGTGGTTCATCTGGTCTACAGCTGTGGTTCATCTGGTCTACAGCTGTGGTTCATCTGGTCGCCACTAGAGGACGCTCACTAAATAACCGACCGTAGTAGTTGATGCTCATTTCTAGTGGTGTAAACAGGAAATAGTACATTTACTCCTTCCACTCCACTACATTTATCTGACAGATATCTACAGATTCATATTTCATATGGAGAATATTTGGTGTATTGCCATTAAAACAAATGTTGTACCATCATATATATATATAAACATTAAAATATATAAAATATAAAATATATAAATATAAAATAAAAGATAAAACATCCTTTGAAATGAAAAAAATATTACAATGCAAGAGTCAAATAATCAAAATATATCAACATACGCAATAATTACAATGAAAACCATAGAATTAAAAAATAAAGTTTTACAATTCAAGAGTTGAATATTTTATAAATTATGATGCACCGCTTTCTATTAAACTATCCAACTTATCTCCATGTCCTCCACTTTAAACTGCTGCTGACATGCATCTGTAATAATAATCCAGAAACATAATAATAACAAAGTGACACGTCCTTCTGTCTTCTACGTCTACTTTATACTTTTTACTTTAATAACACTCCTGTAATTAGCTAACTGCTGAATGTAGGACTTTTATTAGAAGTATGTCTACACTGAAATACTTCACTGCTTATTCTAACTTTGAGATTTTGATAAATTTAATAAACCTGTTTTTCAGAGGTATCAGGGTGAGTTTGTGTTGATTGACAGCTGTCTCGGCCAATCACAGTCAGTGACGGTGGTTGGTAGTTTATCTCTCCTCAGCTCCACCCAGACAGGAAGTCTTTAAAGTAATACATTCACAAGGATATACTAAATACAGAATATATACTATACAGAGTCTATTTTATAATTAACATTATTCTCTCTGTCTCTCTCTCTCTGTCTGTCTCTCTCTGTCTGTCTGTCTCTCTCTGTCTGTCTGTCTCTCTGTCTGTCTCTGTCTCTCTGTCTGTCTCTCTGTCTCTCTGTCTGTCTGTCTCTCTGTCTCTCTCTGTCTGTCTCTCTGTCTGTCTCTCTGTCTGTCTGTCTCTCTGTCTGTCTGTCTCTCTGTCTGTCTCTGTCTCTCTGTCTGTCTCTTTCTGTCTCTCTGTCTCTCTGTCTGTCTGTCTCTCTGTCTGTCTCTGTCTCTCTGTCTCTTTCTGTCTCTCTCTCTGTCTGTCTGTCTCTCTGTCTCTCTCTGTCTCTCTGTCTGTCTCTCTGTCTCTTTCTGTCTCTCTCTCTGTCTGTCTGTCAGAGTCTGAGTGTGTTTTTAACAGTTCGCCTCCTGCTGGTCTGATGTGGACTAAACAGCTCTCCCCTCACCTCCAGAGAAACAAACAGGTACCAACAACAACCACAACAACAACAACAACAACCACAACCACAACAACAACCACAACCACAACAACAACCACAACAACAACAACAACAACAACAACAACAACAACAACAACAACAACAACAACCACAACAACAACAACAACCACAACAACAACCACAACAACAACAACCACAACCACAACAACAACCACACCTGTTTATCACTTCAGCTTCAGCTTCCTTTACTTGTACCCATATGTAGGTTTGGTTTGCAGTAAAAAGATCGGTACCATGGTGACACATTTTACAAACACAGACGATAACACTGTGATGATCACGCAGCACAGTGACGTAGAACCCCCCCACCAGCTGGAGCTTTGTGGTGTAATTGCAGAGCGACGCAGACACACATAGAAATACTCACAACACCGAAGACCACTTCCCTAAATCAGCTTTAACTCAGCATTAAATGCACTTTTAGAGATGTACATTTCTACATGTTTCCAGTGCTGTTGTATATCTGACTGGTTTGAACCTTCTTCCAGCTTCAGGACACTCTGCTGCAGAGAGAAGAGGAGCTGGTCCGACTGCAGGACGAGAACAACAAACTCAGAGAGTTCCTCAACTCCTCTTTCGTGAGGAATCTGGAGCAGAAAGCAAAGGTTTGTTCTCTCTTATCTCCATTAACGGTCCGTGTCCACGGCCTCCGTGCTTTCCACGCTCCCCATTCATTGTCTATGTAAGCAGCCGCGCAATGCATTCTGGTAGCGTGGCGTCGCGATTCGAGAGACTAGGCGTCAAGACGCCCGCTCCTCATTTGCATAAAGTTGAGGTCCTGGCTACTTTATGTAAATCACGGGCGTCCGACGCGACTCTCCGCCTCTCCAGACTCCCGAGGATCTGTTAAACTAAACGTTGTTGATCTAAATTAAAGACAGATTCATCAACATGGATTATTTCTCTCCTCAGATGTTTTCAGAAACACATCTCAGTGAACTATTTACCTGAAATAAGAGAAGAAAGTTTCCAAACGAGCCTCCATACTGGTTCCGGTTTGAAAGCTGGGAGCAGCAGCCAACGGCGGGAAAGCGTTCGTCCAATCAGGAGCCGAGTGCCTTGTTTCTACGGACAGCACACCAAGCGTCCGATGCTGGGAAGCGTTGCGTGCCCTCGCGATAAAAAACGCCCCTGTGGACACGGACCGTGAGTCCCTAGTGTGGGTCAAACTCTAAAAATACCAGATGCTACAACTCACATAATGAAACTGTTTTTTGTTATAACTCTGTAGTCAGATGACGCTGATCATCAGGGATATATCGCTGAGTAGTACCAACCGGGATCAGTAAACCGAACTCCATGTGTTGTCCCTGCGAATATTAGGGCTTTTATTGTGAAAGGTAAGAAGGGAAGTAGTGGATCTGGTCTGTCTTTGTCAACGTTGAAAGGAGTAATAAAGTTTGCCGTCTTGGTTTGGAACACGGAGCCTCCGTATTGTTGTTTCATAAATATAGACATAACTCAACATATTCTGCACAACGTGATCGGTTGATGCGTTTATTCGCGGCGCAAAAGCTCAGAAATTCCGTCGCTTTCACGCTGCGTAATATTTACGTTCTGTGTGGAAGTATTCATGACAAAAACAACAGTTCGAAAAAATGATTGACGTGCGAATTAATCGCACAAAAGAAATGCCCCAGGTAAACATTGTTGTGTTGATGTTGGAGCTTCCTAATGAAGCCCAACTGCATCAACTCATGCTTTCAGCTGCAATGCCACACAACAACAACACAACAACGAGGGATTTCACTGTCGCAGATATATTTACAATGTCGGAATAAATCAGGAGAGTGTTTCTAGAGCTGCGGCGCGCTCCCCTGATCTCCATGGTTTAGTGTTAGGTGGTCATCAAACTCAGTCCAAGCTGTATTATCATCTCTAAAGGAATCTAATTGTAGTCTTTAAATAGTGACCCTGCAAGATCCCCAGTCTCTGAGACTGAAGACACGTTGTCTTTAGATGTGAGACGGTGTCAGACTTCAGTCTTTTCAAAGTCCCCTAGTGTCTGGTAGGCATAAGATGTAAGTACCACCAATCTCAAACAAGATTCAAGACTCTGCAGGTTGATTTCTTTTCAACCTTTCTCAAAAGTTTGTGTCCAGCTCAGTTTGTCTTATGAAGATAATGAGGGCGGTATCAGTTTGACAGAACCAGAAAGGTATAAATGTTGTCTTTCTCTGTCCTCGTTCCGTCCTCATAGAAACTCACCCCTGACGGGAGGAGGAAGCTGAAGAGAAACCTGACGTACGTTGATGACGGACCTTTCCAGAACCATCATCAGCTGCTAACATCCCAGCAGGTCAGCAAGAGAGTCTGCAGGAACCTCACTGCCGAGTTCTGCTCCGAGTCCTCCGAGACATCGTCCTCCTCAGAACCAAACCTGGACCTCTGGGTTCTACGAACGCTGGGACTGAAGGACCGAGACACCATCGACACGTCCAGCGACTCCTCGTCCTCGTCCGGATACGGCCTCGGTAGTTTAGTTTACGATGCTTCAGTCACCTCGTCCTCGTCCTCCGAATACACTCTCGACTCCTCGTTCAGCTCTTCAGTCGCCTCTTCTACGCCGTCCTCGGTCCACAGCTACTGCCAAAGATCGGCGCAGCAGACCGACTTTCGGTACGGTGCTGTCGAATGCCGAGAAGCAAACCGCGGTAATCCTGCCAAGTCACCTCAGAACTGCACAACTTCTCCGGGTCAACGCTCCGACTTCACTGCCGCCGGACTGACCGGACGGTATGAAGCTCCCGAAGCTGTGATCAGGAGCTTCAACACATTAACTGCCTTCCATCCTCCGACAGAAGAACTGCCCTTCACCCCGTCACCGGACGGAGCCGAGATCTGCTCCGTCACAACCTCCAGTCGAGTCCGAACTCTGGAGGGAAAACATCCGACGTACTGGGCTCCACTGAGCGGCAGCCGGACGCAATCACAGGACACAATCCGGTTCAGTCCACCTGGAGAACGAGTCCCTTTCTCGCCTATCGCGTCTTCGAGTCCAGTCCTGAACCAGCTATGGACGCCCGTCCGCGGCGGCAGCCCGACGAGTCCGTCGGCTAGATCTCAGATGCCCCGCAGCCGGACAGATTTGGCGTTCAGTATGTCCCTCAGCCCGTCCAGCAGCGTCAAGACCCACAGCTTCCCCCAGGGACAAGCCTTCGTCAGAAAGGACACCGAGGGAAGATGCAACTTCACTTGGGTTCCGACGCAAGGACGATAGGCGCCGCAGAAAAGCTCCGGATTTAGTGTTGTTGTTGTTGACTGAACAAGCGTCCCGGGCCAAACCTCCAGGACTGTAAGTCCATGTTGAACTTTGTTCCGGACCCTCTAAGTGGTTCTGATCACGCAAGTAGGAAAACCAAGACCTTAAAAGACACTCAGGCAACAATTCATACCGACATATATCTCTTTAAACGGCTCTCGAACTCCTCTCAAAGACCTCGACATGATGAGATTTGATGCAGAGACTTTTGCAAAGAAGTTTAGAATATCCTACAGGAGGAATAGAACAATGCTGAACCGTGGTACCGTGAGACTGACCCGTTTATTTTAGGATTCACATCTAGAACCAAACTGTGGAACATTTTACATTTTAGGTAGCCAACTTACAATCAGTGTAACATTAAAGATTAACGCTTAAAATGACGTCTATCGAGCCTTTTAGTGATGACCTCATGATGAGGTCATGATGAGGTCATGATGAGGTCATCATGACCTCATCATGATGTCATCATGAGGTCCCGGTGTCAGCTGGAGGCCAAACAAAGGAAAGACTGGAGGCTAACTAACGCTAGCAGTGGGCTAAAGTTCCAGATAGTTAACTATAGACATCCAAAGATTTATACGCCCTCAATTTATCTTTACAGCGCTGCCGTCGGACGGCTGCTTAGCTAGCTTAGCTCTCTGATTCCACCACGCTGTCATGAAACACAGAACATGAGGAGAACAGAGTCGTCCCTCCTCTGCTGATAGCACGGAGCTTTCCTCCGCTGGGACCAGAGTGAGAGGATGAAGCATTACGTTGTTACTCATTTAGCGACTGGGTTGAGGTTTATATTTAGTTTGACTGTGAAACTGCCACATAAAAATATCAGTAATATTGTTATGTTATTAAAAGTTAATGCAGAACAGGAAGACGGTGCCACAAAACGATGACTGCCTCCGAACTAAAGACATCTGAACTGCTCTTCGTGGGTTATTAGGATAGAAGAATCGGGGGAACTGATGTGTTACCTTAAATACAAATGTTGATGTTAAAGCTGCCACTGATTGGTTGGAGGCTGGCGCCCAGACGAAGGACGTGTAGTTTGAATGTTGCTCACTGCCGTTGTTGTTAACGTTGTTTTCAGATCAACAGCTGACTCGTACAGATTACTAGAGAGTTTGGTGCAAAATGTTATAAATGCTGATGTGACCGTCACAGATCTTTGCTCTTAAAGCAACAACAACAAGTCAGAAGCGACGGAGACACACTGAAGTTAATAAATGTCTCCAACGGGCTGTAATGTTTTTATATTGACGTGTACAGAATGTAACTACCAACTGTCGACTAACAGAAGAAAACCTGATTCACATTCACTGTCTGAGTCGTCTCTGTTTGTTTACAACCTCGGCTCCTAAATGCCACCGTCACAAACCGACACTTCACTTTGATAAATACGTTTTAAGATCAATAATATTAACACGTCCCATTTCAACCTTCAGCTCTCTCTGTCAGTATTTATTTATTTACAGATTTCCTGATTCTTAATCTTAGAGTGCCGGAACATTAGAGACTTTAATGAGACTTTAATCAGGCCTAAGTAGCTACGAGCAGATGTTTTACTAGGACATGCTCAGTATTTGATACCATAAGTGGTCTCAGCCTTGTATTAATAACAGGTTCTAGTTGTTAAAGGACAGAATGTGTCTCAGTTATAAAGTTATTGATCCCTTGTTGAGCCAATCAGAGGCTGCGATCTCGGCACCAATTTTTGGGGACAATTTGGGGACCAAATATTTCAGCGTTTCTTTCATGATTTATCAACTTCAGTCGGGGTCAACAGAAGGTCATTCAGGTGGTGGTACGATAAAACAAACCAAGAATCAGAGGCAGACCTGCAGACAGAGCTACAGACTTTATTCTACATGGAATAAATAATGTTGCCAGCGACAGCCGTGTCCGTCTCAGGAACGCCTGGAGAGAATTTCGTCCACCTGGACTTGAGGATGAATCGACTAGTTCTGGACAAAAGGCACTGTGACATCACAAAACACGTCCGGTTTTCAAAATAACTATTTTTGGGACTTTATTCAGACTTTTTTTCTGACATTTGTCTGACATTTTTGGACTTTATTCTGAGTTTTTTTAAACTTTTTTTTTTTTTTCCGAACATTTGTCGGACATTTTCTGACATTTTTTTGTGTTTCTTCGATTTTTTTTCGGATATTTTTCACACAAAACACGTCCGGGTTTTCAAAATAAGGTGTTAACAAAGGGAACTATATATATATAAAATACATCTATGGAAATAAGACTGATGGATTATATTCACCAGAAGTATAAACATTATAAATTAAAAAGAAAACACCACTAATCTGTCTGAAATGTTTTTATTCTTTGATTTTTAATCAATGTAATCAATAATCCCTGCCATTGATCCTGATATATTTGACTTCAGGTCGTCTCTGACTACAGACATGCTGGAAATGAAACATTTTGACTGGATTCATTTAGAGATTTTCAAAGTAAGAGTCTCTAGAAGTGTCTGATTCATCTGGTTCCCTTCATGGTCTAGAGGGAAACAAGTTAACACAAATCACAATAATTCGTTAATATTGAATCGCATTACTTAAAAAACTCAATACGTATCGAATCGGCATCAGTGTGGTGATAGTACTGAATCAGGAGGCGAGTCGTCCTGCAGCAGCCAAAGCAACGTTTCGTGATCTCGATTTCAGAGTTTCAGAGTCGTGTTCAGGCCGGCTGAGTAAATCAGGACGTGTTAAAGTTTGACAGCGTCCTCGGTCTTTAGCTCGGTTACCAGTTAAACCAGTCTGACCATCGTCAGCTCCTCAGGAACAAAGGGAGGCCGGCGGCTCCCTGGAGACCTCCTCCTCCTCTTCTCCTCCTCCTCCTCTCCTCCTCTCCTCCCCCTCCTCCTCCTCCTCCACCCTGATCCGCCTCCACAGGTAAAGATGGTGGTTTCTCCTCCCTGGGGCTTCCCAACTCAGGCTCCCGGCCCGGCCCCGGGTCCCCTGAGAGCGATCGGGGGGCCGAGGGAAAGTTGGTAGCGAGCGGTTGTCCGCGGCGCGCCGACCGAGTGGTCTCTCTCTAATGACAAGGTAAGACGGGCTGCAGATGTCCGACAGATTGAGGCTCTTTCAGGGCGGCGAGGCCCCGTAAGTCTGGCAGGAATGTGAAAGGAGGGCCGGCCCGGATCACAGGCTCCGTTGGTGTCGGACAGGGAAAGGGGTCATTAAAGAGGCCGGTCGGCTGAAACTCGATCCGCCCGGCTGATCGGGGGAACGGCCTCGCCGCCACGTTCTCGCAGAACCCGACAGCTTGTCTCACCTCATCAGATAATGAGCCCACGGCGCTCCCAGAGAGCCTCCACTTGTTTCAGTTTCCTGAAGGCAGCCGGAGCTCAGGTGACACACCGCAGTCAGAGGAACACTTCTACGACTGCATAAGGCACTTGATGAAGTACTTCATAGTGTCAGAGCTAGACCGTTAGACCCAAACCTCTCTTCACTAAACAACAACTTTATCTACTTTAATCTCAACGCATCGATTAGTGTTTCCAACTTGGGATTGTCCCGTCGTCGTCGTTGTTGTCGTCGCCTACATCCCATTGTTGTCGTCGTCGGCGCCTGCGTCCTGTCGTCGTCTGCGTCTTGTCGTCGTCGTCGTCTACGTCCCGTCGTCCTTGTTGTCGCCTACGTCTTGTCGTTGTCGTCGCTTACATCCTGTCGTCTTTGCCTACATCCTGGCGGCGTCGTTGTTGTCCTCTACGTCCTTTCTTCATCGTCGCCTACGTCCTGTCATCGTCACCACCTACTTGAGTAAATGTACTTCGTTACTTTCCACCTCTGCAAACTTAAACATCCAAATGTGAAGAATTACAACACGATCAGGAGAAAGAAACTCATTTGTAACTGCAGCCGCTCTCAGCTTCAAAACAGAACACCAGCCATGCATCTGTGTGTGTGTGTGTGTGTGTGTGTGTGCGTGTGTGTGTGTGTGTGTGTGTGTGTGTGTGTGTGTGTGTGTGTGTGTGTGTGTGTGCGTTATTGATTATTCTCTAACAGTATTTAGATGATTGATGAGGGAACCTTCACAGAAATATGCATCCCTTTACACTCTCAGAGTTACAGATTGACCGAGTGTTCGCTGTGTCTCCTCTCTAATTGGTTTTAGGTAATACGTCATGTATAAGTGTGTGGATGCTGCTGACCTCTGACCTCTGACCAGTGAGGGAGAACACCAGCAGCAGAGAGGAGAGGAAGTGAAGGTCTGCGTTTGTTCCACAGAACCATCTGTATTGTGATTTTTAAATATTGTGATTAATTATTCTGATTGTTGTTAACTAGTTCACCTCCAGACCATGACGGGAACAAGATGAGACTTTTACTTTGAAAATCTCTAAATGAATCCAGTAACAATGTTTGATTTCCAGCATGTCTGTAGTCAGCGACGTCCTGAAGTCAACTAGATCAGGATCATTGTCAGGAGTTATTGATTACATTGATTATCCAGCAACCCAGAAATCAAAGAATAAAGACGCTTCCCTCTCAGATTAGAGGGATTCTCTTTTTAATTTATGTTTTATCCTTCTGCTGAATAGAATCCATCAGTCTGATTTCCATAGATGTATTTAGTATCTACAGTTCCCTTTGTTAACACCTTATTTTGAAAAGCGGACGTAGTCCCACGTGTCTACTTCCTGTAACTTCTCCAAGGTGGTCTCTAGCTCTCCCGTCAGCTCCGTTCTCTTTATCCATCATGGTCAGCTCCATCTGGGCCGTTTCAATGCAGAGAACAGACATGTCAGTATCTGGGTGCTCTACAGTCGTAGCGTCGGCCCATTTGACCACGGAGAGGAGAGCGACGGCCGGCTTTAACTGCCACGTTACCGCTCTGCTCTGTGTAGCTCTGCTTCTCCTGTCAATGTGTGAAACCCAAAGTGTTTCCCTCCTTTCCTGGATGTGTAGTGTTTACCACGCTGGAGTTAACATGGAGGCTGCAGGTCGTATCCACGACGACCCTCCAACGTTTTAGACTCTCTGAGGTTTGTTTTGGTTGACGGATACGGAAGGATATGACGTCACAGACTACCACAATAAAAGACATGACGTCACGTTACTCAGACTACCACAATAAAAGCTGTAACTTCCTTCTTCCTCCACAGAGACTCAGATGAAGCAGATAGATCCATTCTGATTAAAACATCTGTTTAGAAATCATGAAATAAAGCATTGGGATACATGAGTGAACAGATGTTTTCCCTGCCCGCTTCCACTAGAGGAGACCTCTACACGTCCCTCCAGGAACCAACAGACTGTCAGAGAGCATCATGAACCGTTACCATGGTGATTTAGAGGATATGAAGCTCAGAGGAAACGCACTGTACCTGTGTGTGTGTGTGTGTGAGTGTGTGTGTGTGTGTGTGTGTGTGTGTGTGTGTGTGTGTGTGTGTGTGTGTGTGTGTGTGTGTGTGTGTGTGTGTGTGAGTTAATGGTTAATGAGTCTTTATGGTGTTCTGTGTGATGATGAGTAACTTTATACCAACATACTAACGGCTGCAGTCTCCCGCTCAACAATTAACCCAAAGAGTGCCTCATCACACACACACACATGCACCCGCACGAACACACGCACGCACACACACAATATCATTGAGTGGGCATGTCTGTAAAGGGGAGACTCGTGGTACCCAGAGAACCCATTCACATTCACTGATCTGGAGGTCAGAGGTCAAGGGACCCCTTTGGAAACGGACAGGACAGTTTGTCCTCTCCAACATTTAGTGTTACTTCAGAGCGTTATTTAACCCCTTCATGACCAGCTGGTGTGACCTGGTTGGTACCGATGGATTCATCAGGTTCTCTGTCTGTTTTGCGTTAAATTATTAGTAATAATTAGTGGACATTTTTGGGACCTTTTTTTTGACATTTGTCGGACATTTTCTTTTAATTTTTGTATATTTCTACAACATTTTTTCGGAAATTTTTAGGACTATTTTAGCCTTTATTCAGACATACTTTTGGATATTTTTAGACATTTTTTCAGACTTTGTTTTTGGACATTGCTTGTTTGTTTTTTTTAACTTTCTTTCAGACTTTTCTCAGACATTTGCGGACATGTCAGAATAGCATTATGAAGTGCTGCTGTTTAGGTAAATAAAGTTCCTGCCACCTTTCGTCAGAGACGTTATTCTGCTCTCAGCATGTAGGGTTGTGTGAAACAGACTCTGGATCAGCTGTCGTCTTGTTTCAGGTTCGCTTCATGTGATATCTGTAGCTTCACTCTGCTCTCGCCTGTTGGAGCCTCTGAGAGACAGTACAGTCGGTCGGGATGGGGGCGAGGGGTTCATAGTTTAGCACCGGGTTTCGGTTCCTTCCCCCTAACTACGAGGTCCGGATTTATGGGAAATGTCGATAAGAAAGCAGAAAGAACACGAAGAGTTAAAATCAGTCAACATAAAGAAGAAGAACAGGAAGCGCTGAGCGGTGGCCTGTCCACAGGATCAAACACCGCCGGTCGCATGTTCTAAGCGTGTGTGGAATGTAAGTCCACACACAATACCTGTGTACTGGCACAACAACACACACACACACACACGCACGCACGCACGCACACACTCACATACATACACACACACATACACACACACACACACACACACACACACACACATACACACACATACACACACATACACACACACACATACATACATACACACACACACACATACACACACACACACGCACACATACACACACATACACACACATACACACACACACACACATACATACACA
>CAKAOH010042404.1:6840-24243 GCA_916701665.1 Sebastiscus tertius | reverse complement strand
TGGTTGTATAGGGCACAGATGTGGAGAGCAGCGTTTCCCGAGGCGTTCTGGGCGCTCATGTCTGCTCCGTAGAACAGCAGATGCTCCAGGTGCTGCACATGGCCGTGACGGCAAGCCTGCACACACACACACACACACACACACACACACACACACACACAAAGTAGTTCACTGTCAATGAAAGCCCTTCCACTAGATAGTAGTTGCAGTAATAGGCCTCTAACACTAGATGTCAGTGTGCTGCAGAGGAGGTGAGAAGCAGCTGTAGCCTCAGTTTGAACCCAGTCATCAAAAGATGGGAGGATAGATGAGTGTAAGTGTGTGTGTGTGTGTGTGTGTGTGTGTGTGTGTGTGTGTGTGTATGTGTGTGTGTATGTGTGTGTGTGTGTGTGTGTGCAGAGGGGAAGCTTAAAGAAATGCACGGTTGCATAATTGAATTCATCCCGACTGTGAGAGTTTAGAGACGGTCAGAAGCAGAAGCTGAGCAGGAAGCTGTTGCTTTAACGGGACCGATTTCCTCTGTAAATGGCGTTAATGTTCGGCGTTATGGTGACAGATGATCATCTTAAATGGACTATTTACTCTGAGGCTTATTACAGAGGTTTGTGAAGGAAGGACAAAAACCCAAATGGCTGCAGGTTACAGTAAAAACTATTTCATCACGAAGTGAGCGGTGGAATGGAGTTGTGTTACATAATTGAGCATTTGCAAAGCCAGGCAGAACATTAGGCTGAATGTATTGGAGTGCTTGGTTTGTCTTGACTTCTGAGGTCTATATTCATACACTTTTCAGACATTGTTGTAGAAGGACTAACAGCAGAGAGGATGCCGTGCTCTTTGACCTCTTCCACTCCTTGAGGCTGTAGGCTTGTGAAGTTACTGGTATCATATGAAACTAGAAAAACCTACAGAAACCATTGGTACCAACCACGTCACTTGCACTAAATTTCGGTGAGGAAAAACTGTCATGGCCATTTTCAAACTAGAGACCTAGAGCATTCAGAGGATCGATGGATCAAACTAGAGACCTAGAGCATTCAGAGGATCGATGGATCAAACTAGAGACCTAGAGCATTCAGAGGATGGATGGATCAGACTAGAGACCTAGAGCATTCAGAGGATGGATGGCTTTCCTAGCTAGATTGACAATGAGATGGACACATTAGAAGTGCTCGCCATCCAATCGTCGAAAAATGCAGTTCTTGCAGAAATCTCCAAAATGTCCAAAGTTTTTGATCCCAAATCACAGCATGGCTTTTTCTCTGGTGTTCCTCAAGGTCTTGGTGTCTTAATGTGGTATTTTGGAGGGATTATTGATCATTTTGATCAATTCTCCAGTGGCTAAAAAATGGTTAAATGTAGCACCAACTCTGTGTAACAAATGGTATCAACCCAAAAATTGCCGCAACAACTTATGAGACATAATAGAGCATGATGATTACCATCATATTCTTCTATTAAAATGTTCTAAACCCTTATACACTTTGTAAATGTATTTTACTTAATTCAGTGTCAGTGTATATATTTTAAACGTCAGCATGTTAATACACTGACATTAGCATTTAGCTCAAAGCCCCGCTATGCCTCACAGAGCCTCTTGCATCACTGTAGATTCAATTAATCAAATAAAATATGATCTAAATTGTTGTTGAAGTTTGTTCTGTCGTTTCAGCTCAAATCATTTATTTTTCTAGTGGATGTATTTTCAGTCTGTATAACGCAGCATCCTTAGATATGGTGGAGAAACACGTCAAACTGATTTTATCCAGAAGAGCTGGAGGGAGGCTGGAGTAACAAGAGGTTATTCATGATGTCATCAACTTAACTTCCATAGTTATTGTGGGTTTTATTTATATATTTAGTGATTTTCTGAATGAATCAACACAACCTTGAACTGTGAACCAGCAGCAGCCGCCGTGTTGTTCACCGCGCTGCCTGACAGCTGATTGTTATCGCCTCTGAAACGGGACAGATGGGGAAGGCAGAGATTCTGCAGCTCGACAGGGGAGGGAGATATAAGCAATCTGATAAAGCCGATGGGTCTGAACGCGCGGGGACGCACGCACATACACAACGCTGTGTGGAGACATTCGTCACCGCTGCAGGGCGGCTCTCCTGAAACGGCTTTATCTTCTTCAACGGCTAACAGCTGCCAAGTCTGACTGTGTGTGTGCTTTAGTAATGCTTTCCCAATACCAGCTGTTCTAAAGAACCACACAGCCAAGAATCCCTCTGTGCTCCTGTGTGTGTGTGTGTGTGTGTGTGTGTGTGTGTGTGTGTGTGTGTGTAGGTGTGTGTCTACCTGGTGAACTTCGTGCCAGCCGTTCTCGTCCTGGCAGCAGACGGCGGCGTGGTGGTTGAGCAGGAGCTCGCAGCAGCCCGGGTCTCCTCCCACCACCACGCTGTGGTACAGAGGAGTCAGACCACGGCTGTCCTTGTAGTCTGGAGAAGCTCCCAGCTCCAGCAGAGTCTGAAGGTGGAGGTGTGTGAGGGGTCACAAACATACAGATATATATCAATTATTAAAGCACGGTCATCAAGTTTATTGTTTCCAGATTTCTCAGATCTATAAGTTATGGTAAAAAATGGTCTCTTTAATAATGGAAGATTTCATAATCATAGGTTAATAATCATTATCATTATCATAATAATACATTTTACAAATGAATTTGTGACTTTATAGTGATTTTGGTGGTCTAAGCTCCTCAGGAAGGACCGACAGCATAAGTCGTGTTTCGTCTCATCTTTAGCCTTCACTTTACTGATGAAGCATCATCCCTTCATAGTCTCATCGTACTGTTAACTGACTGGTCTGCATTCATCAAACACTTGCAAGATGACAGTAGCGGTGCTCCTTTACCGTGAGTGCAACGTGGTTCTTGGAGCGAGCAGCTTTGTGGAGGGCAGTCATGCCGTCTTTGGCTCTGTAGTCCAGGTGAGCTCCTCCGTTCTTCAGCACCTTGATCATCTCCACCACGTTGTCCAGGTGAGCTGCAAAGGTCAGCGGACTCTCTAGAAAAAACAAGTCATGGACAGAACATAGGTTACAAAATGTAACCTGTATAAAATCTGTATCGGAGAGCAGATAAGGAAGAAGAAACCTACCCAGCAGAACCCAGATGTGTTTGCTGCTTTTAATAGTTTAAGAAAAGTGTCATTTCCTAATAGGAGCTAAAAAAAGCATTTTATTTGTGTGTTTCTAACAGCTCATAAACATACTACGACTAAAAAAATGATTTAATTTGCCTCCAGTAACAGCAGCATGCACACGACTCCGGGGACCGATACTGAGGCTGTGATGACACAGTTTATTTTCTGTGGTACGAACCACCTGGGAAATACCTGCTGGCATCTTTCTATTTGCTTGGTTTAAATTCACACTGAACAACTGCAGGTAGTGTACAGCTTATGTCACATGACACAGACAGTTAATAAGCAGACATTGCACCTGTACGGTATGTACATCACCAGGTAAGCCGTGCCTGGTTCAGAGGTTTTTACCCATTAAAGGGGGTGTCTCTGGGAGTTTTTCTTATGCAAATTGAGGGTCTAAGGATGCTATCCAGAGGCTGCAGTATGCCAAATTTTAAATTTGTGATTGTGATTTCAGGTTATATAAAGAAAACAGTCTTGGCATTGTACTACCTGAATAAATGAGATGAGTCTATATGGAGCAGTGGTTCACAAACTATGGTACACGCATACGCCTGCTGTATCATGTTTCAGTTTGTTTGGGACCGGAGACACGATGAAGAGAAAAAAAAGCGCTCAACAGCGTGGCGCTACTAAACCTGAGGGGGTGCACCCTATTTCTCCCTGATAAAGCGATACTGTGAACAACAAATCTGTGTTGAAATCAGCAGGAGGGAGTTAGTAACGTTAGCTGTTAGCAGCCGTTAGCAGCACAGTCCTGGCTGGTTAAATACAGGAGATACGAACGTTAACGGAGGTGCCATTGAGTTATTGTTATGAGGTGTTCAAAGTTGGCTCTAGACAAATTACTATTGGGTGAAGGTAAATTACAACGTTATCATGATGTGTTCAAATGTAATCTCTTAAAATTGTAGTTTTTGGTGAGAAACTTGAATAAATCCAGTTGTTTGAAGGAGATGTTTTCACATCAAAATAAAATAGATATTAGAGAGAGAATTATGACCTGTTTAACTTCCTAACACTAGCTCTAAGCAGCTTACTAAGATTTTTTTAATCAAAGAAACTATTTAAATAATCAAAATCATTTGAATTGTGTGTTTTTATGCAAACAACCACTATAGATGACAATAACAAAATACAGTACAGTACTGTGTACAGGCTACCCTCCTTCTCTTTTAGGACCTGCAGTGCATGTCTTTATATGTTGGCATGCTGGGGGATTCTCTGTTTTATTAAGTTTTGTTAATGGAAACATTACTACTCAAAACAGTCAGTCCTGTACGGTCCTGATTTCACTATGTACTATACAGAATATTCACAGTATACTGTTCTTCCAGTTACGAAATCAACACACTGTTTAGTACTCGCCGGTTGTGCCAGTGGACGTCAGATAAACTTGTCGTGGGTGCATGTGGATACTAGCGCGTGCATGATGTATTAAATGAGTATGTTTGTATTTTTTCATTGTTTTTTTGTGGATTCTGAGGAGAAAACATTTACAAAAGGAAATGGAAGCTCCGTGTTTGTTGTGACAGATTAGCTCGGGAAACTCTCAAATGTGCGGCAGTCATCTCTGAGTGGCTTCTTCTGACAGGATGAAAATGAGCCTTGATTTATCCAGCTGTGCTAACTGTGTGCAGATATGAGCAGCAGCAGCTGGAAGAAGAGGAGTATTTATATTTTACTGTGTTAAATCACAATGAAGAGCCTTTGACCGGACAGCTGAAATCAATAGCTGGTACAGTGAGAGCGGAGTAACAAGAGTCTTAATCTGCAGAGAGACGCCTCCTCCCCTTCAGCAATAAGGCATTCATTTAACAATAGCTCTCAAAGCCCATTAAGATAACCTCAATTCTCTGCTTAATAACTCTTTCTCCTCTCAGCGTCAGCTTTATTTGCCTCAACAGACCACTTTATTTTCTGCCCAATCTTCTGTCCACTCAATACCGGCTGTGTTTAGAGCACCTGCACCACTGAGATACCCTTGACATATTCATTAAATGATCATAAATACACAGTGATAATACTCAGGTAAACCAGCGCTGGTTAACAAATGATTGTAATGAGCTTTTAAATACAAGCTGCTTTAGATGAGAGGTAAAAGTTATTTTGAAACCTGTGAAATTCGAAAACATTTTTGTACTAAAAGGACCCTTTTCAGAGAGGATGATTTATTTGTTCTTACTTTCTCACTCAGTCTTGTTCATACGTCCTCTGAACGTTGTGTGGTTCTCAGAGCACAGTAATACGAGCTCCCCAGACGGGGTCATTCCCATGTTCTCAAGGTCCTATAT
Source organism: Sebastiscus tertius (assembly GCA_916701665.1). Taxonomy (NCBI): domain Eukaryota; kingdom Metazoa; phylum Chordata; class Actinopteri; order Perciformes; family Sebastidae; genus Sebastiscus; species Sebastiscus tertius. The sequence continues at coordinate 18,796 of CAKAOH010042404.1, read as the reverse complement.
ATGTTCCTCAGCTCTACATAGCACATAATTGGAACCTGAAAAAGATGTTCCCCAGTCTCGATATAACAGGCTTACCCTTGAGGGAACTTATCAAATGGTTGGAGAAATGGAATCACCAAAGATCAAAGCTTAGTGCTTCCTGAGGTGAAAACTAGACTAGTATACATGTTTTTGAGTCTATTCAAATAACAACACAAAATGTTTTTACTGTCAAAGAAAACATGATAATAACACAAATTTGTTTTAACGCCATCAATTTCTTTGATGCATTAACGCAACGGAGGTTGCACTGAGTTACATTATGATGCGTTCAAGCAGTATTCATTAAAATTAGAATTGAGCAGAAGTAAATTATAACGTTATCATTATGTGTTCAAATTAGGGCTGTTAACGCAATAATAACACATTAACGCAACTTGGGGTTTTCAGGTTGTATCAGGTTCAGTTTTAAAGCCAGAGTAATACTGGCATCATATATCATATATCATATATGAAACTATAAAACCTAAAGAATCTATCGGTACCAACCATGTCATACTAGCTTGTCATGAAGGACGTTAAATAACGCTCCAAAATGTACGCTAAATTTTGGCGAGGAAAAACTGTCATGTCCATTTTCAAACGGGTCCGGTCCACGGTTCGTGGAGAGGAGGTTGTGTTGCTCTGACTATCTATCTGGCGTTGGGAGGTGGTTGTGTTGCTCTGGCTCTACCTATCTGACGTGGAGAGGAGGTTGTGTTGCTCGGGCTCTATCTATCTGGCATGGAAAGAAGGTTGTATTGCTCGGGCTCTATCTGGTCGGCATGGAGAGGAGGTTGTGTTGCTCTGGCTCTACCTATCTGGCGTGGAGAGGAGGTCATGTTGCTCTGGCTCTATCTATTTGGCGTTGAGAGGAGGTCGTTTTGTTCTGGCTCTACCTGCTTGGTGACGCCGGGAAGCTGCTTGACATCCTCCTGGATCCACCTTCTCACATATGCTCACATGACATGTATTATTTTTTGTCATATGGATTGTCTATGCTGTGTTTTCATGATGCTGTTACTCTGAACACACAACATCTATTGTACGTCTGTCCATCCTGGAAGGGGATCCCTCCTCTGTTGTAACTGTGAAGCCCCCTGAGGCAAATTTGTGATTTGTGACTTTGGGCTATACAGTTTTTGTGTTGCCAAATGTAAAAAGCCCTGCATGCTAAATACCAGCAATGTGCTGGAGTTCAAAAAGGTAGCAAGCAGCCAGCTACCAGAGGGGAGTATTCTGCCCGCTGGCTTTTGTTTGAGTTGAGTATCTTCCAGGTGTGCGCATGCGAGTTGTGTACCAGGTATTCCTGAGAGGAATGTGTGTGTTCAGTCGGCCCGCTGCATCCTGAGTAAATACAGTTATTGTAGCCAAAGACTTGGCTCTGTGTTCTCACACACACGTAAAGTGAAGAGCTGTGTCCTAATGTCAATGTCTTGACATTAGGACACAGCACAGCTCACCAATGTTCTGTAAAGACGAGGAGAGCAGCTGTTCCATGCAACGCTGGGCTGGGATAATAGTTATAAGTCCTCCTACAGGCCCACTTGTAGGCAGAGAGTCTGGTGTCTGGGGAATACTACAACCTGGCAAGAATAATAGCTTATTATCTCCACACATGCACATCCAATCACTTGTACACTTGACTTAATTTGCTGTGGAGCTCGTGGTTAACGTCAGATATTATTGCCAGTTATACAGGAAGGAAATAAATCAGGAGGAGCTCAATGAGACGGAGAGCTCATCATGTTTTCTGTGGTTGGATAATGATGGGAGACCATTTTTTGAAACTTGACCTAATGTGGTATTTTGGAGGGATATTGATCATTTTTTATCAATTCTGGAGTAAAAAATGGTTCAATTTAGCACCAAATCTGTGTAACAAATGGTATCAACCCAAACATTGTGAATGAGCATTGGAATGGACATCATATACTTCCATCATAATGTTCTAACCCCTTATACACTTTCAAAATTTAATATAATTAATTCATATGACTAGAACAATTTGACACACAGTGCTGAGCAGCATCTCAAATTAAGCTTCAGGTTCCCAGCTTTCAGATGATGTACACCACTTCTATGTGACATCTACTGTTGACCTGCTATCCCCCCCTAAAGACCCTGTGTGCCCTCCTAAAGAAGACAGTCTATTGTGGGTCTCAGAGGGTTAAATACAGTGACAGTCTGCTTCATTTTCTGGAACTCATATGTGCTGTTGATATCCGTTTTAAGTCTATTTGTGTTTTTGTGCTTGTATGCAGAGCACTTCCTTACCACCAGTGTCACCGTCGTGGTAGTTGGGATCGAAGCCTCTCTCCAACATCTTCGCCACTTTGTCCACCTGATTATGCTGGATGAGGTCCATGAACTTCCTCAGATTTGCCTGCACAACCAGAGAAGAGAGGGAGCTATTACAGTGAGAAGAAAGAACAACTGGTGGTGGGTGTGTGTGTGAGAGAGAGAGAGAATGAGAGAGAGAAAAGGCAGGATCGAGGTCCAGAGATGTAAAAAGACTGAAATAGAAGTTGAGATAGAGGAAGGTGTAGAGGGTCAAACACAACTGAGGGTGAAAACGCGGAAGCATTTAAGTAATACAGAGTGAAGCTGAGGGAGACTCGCTGTTAAAGATGGAGGAATATAAGGCAGAATAAAAAGGCTATAGTGAAAGCAGGAAGCAGAGGAAGGAGAGATGACAGGATTGTGGCGATTGTGGGGAGTGGAACGGTTTTCTGTTCTGTTCCTGTCTGCTTTCTTTCCAGGCCGCATGATAAAAATAGATAAGAGAGCAGCTCCCTGAAGGAGAGGAGAAAATGAGGAATGAAGAGTGAGATAGCAGAAGAAGAAAAAGACAATGGGTAGCAATAAAAGAATAGGCAGAGGAGAGAGAATAAATGAGGAGGAGTAAAAAGGCAGGGACGTGGGGTGGGAGTAGGGATGTCCTCATCATATCATGTTGCCCCAGATCTAACTCCGAGTGTATCAGCCAATACACAGAGAGAAGATGTTTCTTAATAGAATTTTAGTTTTTTCCCACCTTACTGTACTCATTCAGGGTGTTTTAGACTGCTAGCATCCTTGCAGAAAATAAAAAAAATGATCAAAGATGGATCAGGCTTTAGCTATGCATGCAAATATGCCTGACCTGCTCTATCCCGATCCTGCACTTCAGTTTGAGACATCCGTGCTAAGAGGCTCTTCATTGCTATATCACTAGCCTGGTTCCAGACTTCTGAATCCTCGACCAAAACTTCGTTAGTCGCTGCTAAATTGTCCAGGACTGAATAATGAATCAAAAACAAAACAGTAACTCCATATACTGCTACACAGTGTAACAGTTGGAGTACCCATAGAAAACATCCAACAGGATTGACAAAGGATCTGGATTTTTATCACCAATACCAATCCATTAAAAATCCCTGAATTAGTCCCGATCCTCATCCTGTGAATCTGCACAGAAAATCACTGCTAAAGACTTTTGAATTGCCTTTAAGAGTCATCAACACCCACATTATTATTAGGTTTTATTAGCTTAAAATGTAAAATGTTTTCATTGATATGCTACTTAGTAGTTTCACAGCTAAGCTCTCTGCATATTTTAAGATTATCATGTGAGAGTTAATGAAAGCAAAGAAATATTTTAACTGACTGAGTAAAACCAACAGAAATAAAATGTTGGCATTGGATGTTTTCTACGTTGAATGTCGACGTTTTTTCATTCAGTCCGAGCAAGTGATGTAGTACAATGAATGACCGTTATTGAAAGTTGTGTGGTATAATAACAAGCATACCAAGCATGAAAGTCCACTAAGGGCAGGTGGGAGAGGTGGTGGATGGGTCAAACAAACAGGACTTTCAGCTAGAAGACGGCTGTTTGTGTCCCGTGTGAAACCGAAATTAAATGTTGACTTCACGCTTGTGGGCTTCACCCATGTCTTCACCCATGTTCTCCGCCACACTAACTGAAAACAACAAACTGATTGGTCTCCTCTTGAGATCAACCACTTCAGCCTACAAAAGGGGATGCATGGCTCCTCCAAACTAATGCAGCTATACTCTCCAAAGCACATGTTTATTAAAGCTCAAATAAATAGGTTTGCAAACAAAACCACTTGGGTGCAAATACTGCTCTCTTCCAACATCCACCAAAAACAAAACTACACAAAAGTAACCACAGTTAACTAGCCAGAACAGAACAAAAAAAACTTGCAAGATACTCCCAAAAGTCACAATGCTAAATACCAAAGGCACTTAAATCTGTACTACTAAAATGTGCTTAACCTCAATTTAGCAACAACTAACCACAAGCGTCGCAAACCAGATTGGTCAACCATAATAATCAAGCCTCCTTGGTCACACTAGGGCTAGGTTTAACCTTACCACATGGGTTGGTCTCCCGGACGAGCCCCCAATTTGTCACAAACTGGCTCAGGCAATGTGACAAAAAGGGAGTCCACGTTAACCACATGGCATTGTGCATTACAGCGTGATACAAGGCTGATATGAAACATATTTATGAAACTTATTTGTGGTTCAGAAACGTTGACAGTCAATGTATCCTGTGATTTACACAAACGTACGCTGCCAACAGTTTTTCTGGCGACTGGGTTGAAAATCAAACAATTTTGACCACAGAGTGCTTCTGTTTAGATATCAACCACGATGAGTCACTGCCGCTTCAATATCTGGAAATGTCAAGGGTTCACGTACATGGCCCTGTGTTATAATGTTTCATTTAATGCAGCTGATATGTCCCCTGCTTGTGTGTCTGTGTGTGAGTCAGAGTCTGGAGGACGGTGTCCTTTCCCTCTCTCTTTTTACTGAAACAGGTTGGAAGGCTGTCGTTTGATTGGCTGTCTCAGTGTGAGCTTCAGCCTTACCTCCAAAAAGTTGGGTCATGCCAAATTTTGGGAAAGAAAAGACTCAGTGTTAGAAATAAATGTTTATAATAGAAGAACCACACTGTCTGAATGATGACTTTTGGTGGTGTGACTTGAATGTAAACGTGTTTGAGTTTGTGTTATCATCTCCACATTTATAAAAACATGTTGCCTTTTTCATCTTTCATTCTCCTTCCTCTCCATCTCCAGTCCTCTCTTCAGAAGTAGAGCAGCTGTCAGACAGTTTCCTAGTGTGCCGCTAACAGAGAGCTGCCAGAGACACTTATGCTTTGGCTGCACTACAAGGAGTACAGTAGCTATGGGAGAGCAGCCCAGAGCTAGCCTCACAGTACACGACGACGAAGAGGCTAACAGTCTTCAATTTACTGTAGAGATTCACTCAATTAATGAGGGAGAAACAGAGATAGACTCCTTCTGAGCATCATACAGATCATCACACAGGAACAGAAGAGCTCAAATTAAGTTCACAGTTCAAGCTGCCAAGAATGAACACTTCTCTTACCTCAACTAGCTAGTGGAGCTGCTAAATAGATAAAGCAATCTGTGAGTTTTATTATATTTTGGCAACACCTTTGGCGTGAAACAGTCATTACTGTGGTGTTTTCACACTGCACTTCCCAGAGGCCAGTCGACACTCAGACTGAGGTGGGGGCGGTGCTGTGACATCTTTTTCTTGAATTTCTTTGTCTGCTCAGCTGCTCATGCTAACTCTCCAGTTTGCCTCCAAGCTAGAAATGTTTCCGACTATTTCAAAACAGAGAGTAAGAAAGACAAAGAGTCTCTCGCTGACCGGCAACAATACAGTGATTCAGCTTCCTTCTGAAAGCCTTTATTTGCTCTTCTTAACACTCGGTGTCGGGTAGGTTGTTCCAGGAAGAAAATGCTCACAGCAAACAATGTGTTTTCCTCTATGGCATTTTTTATCCATTCAATATAACTGTACATGTAAAAAATGTTTTTATGATTTCTAAATAGATGTTTTAATGCCAGAATCGATATATTTGCTTCATTAGAGTCTCTGTGGAGGTAGAAGGAAGTTAACGCTTTTATTGTTGTAGTCTGAGTAACGTGACGTCATCCTTCAACCAAAACAAACCTCAACGAACCGAAACAAGACAGTAGAAAACATTGGAGGATCCACAGGATACGAGCTGCACCCTCACATTTTAAATCCAAAGTGGTAAACACTACACATCCAGTACAGTATGGAAACACTTTGGGTTTCACACGTTGCAGGAAAAAGCAGAGCTAGACATTACGGCTAAAGCTGCATGCTAACTTCTAAAACAGGCCAAAATATGTTGGAAAATAAGTCAGAACAAAGGCTGGAAAAAGTCAGAAATATGTCTGAAAATTCTTTTAAAAAGGACTGAAATATGTCAGAAAAAAGGCCAAGAAAATGCCAAAGTATGTCCGAAGTATGGCCTAAAAAATGTCCCAAAAAAGGCCAAAATATGATCAAACAAAAATCAGAAATATGTCCAAAAAAAGGCAAATACATGTCTGAATAAAAGTCTGACAAGTGTCTGAAATATTTCCTAAAAAAAAGGCTGACATATGTCAGAAAAAAAGTCTAAAAAAGTTAGCAGGAAACGTTATCAAATGGTTGTAGCGCGCGGTCGAGCCGGCCGTCGCTCTTGTCTCCGTGGTCAAATGGGCCGACGCTACGACTGTAGAGCACCCAGATACTGACATTTCTGTTCTCTGCATTCAAACGGCCCCGATGGAGCTGACCATGGATGGATAAAGAGAACGGAGCTGACGGGAGAGCTAGAGACCACCTTGGAGAAGTTAGAGGAAGTAGACACGTGGGACTATGTCCGCTTTTCAAAATAATATATATATATCTATATATAGATATATATATAGATATATATATAAAATACATCTATGGCAATGAGATTGATGGATTATATTCAGCAGAGGTATAAAACATTACATGTCCATTATAAATTAAAAATAAAATACCACTAATTTGTGAGGGAATGTCTTTCTTCTTTGATTTTTGGGTTGCTAGATAATAAATAATTCCTGACAATGACTGATATGTTTGACTTCAGGACATTTCTGACTACATACATGCTGAAATCAAACATTCTTACTGTATTCATTTAGATATTTTTCAAATTAAAAGTCTCTAGAAGTGTATTATTCAACTTTTTCCCCACGATCTAGTGTTAAAAAAGTCACAATACATATTGAATCGGCACCCAAGTATGGTGATAGTATCGAAACAGGAGACAGGTGTATCGTCCCAGCCCTACAAGACATGCTGCATGCTACAGTTTCTGTTTGAGTTGGAATAAACATGTTGATGTGGTGCCACATTTGCAGAACCAGTTTCTGCTCACAGCCAAAGCTGGCACTGATGATACTGTGATAAATCGTTTCCAGTCTCTGAGAGCCAATTTGCTTTGAAGGACCCCAAACACTGGCCACAAGCGAGGCTCACAGATAAACTCAGAGTTATTATTTGGTGAGTTTAAACTCACTTACCTTTGTATGAAGTTTGGCGATCTGTTTCTCGTCCACGTTGGGCTGCCTGTAGACTCTGCTCTTGTAGCGGAACTGTTGAGTGAAAGACAAATTATTAAAAAAGAGAAAAAGGTCCACAGCAAAACAACGGGTCCAACACGGACTCTATTAAAGCTCTGAACTGGGAACTGATAACATTTCCCTCTCAGTCATCAGTTACTTTACACCTCTGGGTCCATCCTGAAAGCAACTGTTCTTCTGGAAAGAGCATCGCTAGGTGTGTGGAACATTTAATTACTCTCATGGTATCTTTACTGGCTTTAGTGTTAAAGGCTGCAGTGCTGAAACAAACTTATAATCTCTCCAAGCCAACACGTTCTCACTCCCGACTCGCCAAATACGGATGCTTGGTCAGTGACCCTACCCTTCAAACTATGACGCTCTAGGTTCCCCTCTAGAGTTAGTTTTGGATGCATCAGGGACGGCGTCTCAGTTTTCGCTCGTTACATGCATCATGTCTTTTCAAAATAAACTTCTGTCTTCACAGGAAACGTACAGTTTCTGTTTGTTACTTTCATACAGTGTCTTTAAAAAATAAACTTTCAACGCCCGGCGCGTTTCATACAGATGCTAAAGGTTGCCTCGGTGCGTCGGTATCAGACGCTGTGGGGCGCTGACCAGGCATCGTTATTTGACGAGTTGGGAGAGAGATCGTGTTGTACAAGCATATGGCAGTTCTTTAGAAATGGATAGCCCACTTGAGAGGTTAAGATTAAGGGAATATATAAACTCAACTGAAATATTGACCTAATTTATATCAGAATATACAGAATATTGGCAGACTGACATGAAATCTTTTTTCATGATAATTTTTTGGCCATATAGCCCAGTCCCAGTGTACAGCAAAATAATATTTACATGGGAATTGACAAATATATCACTGCCTCCTAATTAAGTTTATGTAACAACAAGTATTTAATGATCAATAAATTAGATTCTATCACTGGCCAACGGTTTACCTCCAAAGACGGGACTCCCTTGCTGATTGGCTGTGGGTACTCTCGAAGGATGCGCTCTTCGTCCAGGAACTTGCCATCCCTCCCGTTGCTAGCTGGCTGGAAAAGCCCGTAGTTGAGCACGTCTTTCAGGCTCTGATTAAGCGTGCACAGGATCCGCTGCTTGGCAACCCAGACCGTCGCGTCCGGGTTGAACCGCATGCATTTCTGGTTCGGGTGGAGACAGGAGAGAGTGGAAGAAGTGTGAGGTCAGAACAATCAACACAAGTGAAATATTCCTCTTTGAAATCAACCTGTGATGAACGTTTCACTTGTTCAACTGGACATCCAACTTTTGATTGACGGATGCAAAGAGGCCGGGAGTGATGAGTGGAATCACAGAACAATGGTGCCCAATCAAAACAGTTCAGGCGTATCGAACAAACCCTGTCCGTCGCTGTTACAACAAATAAACCACGCAGCACTGCCAAGCGTTTTATTGTTTTATTGTCACTCTGCTATATGCTAAACAGAGCCACGGCGCGGGGATGGATGTAATTGACACGACCCCTTCGCCCCCTGCTCTCTCCCAGTCCCAGCTTCCCTGGAGTGAAAAAAAAAAAGCACACAATGCAGGATTTCTGGCCTCGTCCGAATCAGAGAGGATTATGGGCGCTGTGCCGTGGCATTCGGGAAGGGTCTGCGAGCGTTTACAGCTGGATGTGCTGCTCAGCCGGCGATAGCAGCCCTGTGTCTGTGATAAAGGCTGAAGGGATGAGCAGTCTGTGAACTCTGCCTACCCATAATCCTCTCGCCTGGCGTCGAGTGGGCAGAGAAGAGGAGAGGAGGGGAAGGAAAGATGAAGGGTCGAAGGTATACAAAAACAGATGTCTTGCATCTGGCAGGGCTGTTGGGACTGATACGGCCTTCTTTCCCTCTGCTGGTTTATTAAAATGGCAAATTTCCATCTGCTCCCATTATAGCCTCTGCGTCCTCAGCCCTCCACGTGAGATCAGCTTAGACAATATAGAGGAAGTTTCCAGCGCTGGAAATCAATGTTTTTCAACGTAGAGGCACTGATAATGACACGTGTGTGCTTGTGTAAAGGCCTTTATGCCACACGGCTATTTGCAGCTGTCATCTGACTTCATGATGGTTGCACCGGCCGCTGTGGCTCAGCGTATGACCATGGAAACCAGATAGAGAAGCAGCTCTCCAGTGTTCTCAAACCCTCCAATTGTGGTCCAAGAATTCGAAGCAACAATCTTTGGAAAACTAGCTTGTTTGTCTGACCTCAAGTCTGCCATTGTGTCCAAATCTTTGAATCATTACCAGAATGAGCTCTGAAAAGATGGTGTCTCCATCTGGACGTAAGAGCTGTATACTGGCAAGAAATGAGAGGCTGAGATGGGTGAAATAAAGCGAGGAAAAAATAGCTTATTTGAGGAGGACAATTTGAAGATTGTTGAAGAAGCAAAGACACAGAAAAGCATGTGGAGAAGAGGAACCATCACCACTACTCCCGACTGCCTGTCTTTTTCTCTGATTTTCCTTCTGTAACATTCTCATGGCTCAAGATGTGTCTGTAGTGTTGGTTTTTGTGGAAGAGAGGACCGTCCTTACAGCTGCCACCGGGTTTAGTCTAAAGGCTCATCATAACAATTTCGCAATGTGAGCAGAAAAAAGTTTAAAGGAGCAGGACGATGGGACGGATATATCAGCTACCAGTGATTGGCTGAATCATCTGAATTGGCTGAAGTTGTTTTTGTGTGGCACCAAGGGCTTTGGGCTGGTGAAGCAGTGCATTTCAGGTGGCAGTTGAGGGGGGCCGCTGCTCTCACTGTTAGCGTAGCGTGCTAAGCAGGACGGTGCATTTGAAAATTGGTAGTGTTACAATCTTTTTGCCGGCACTACATGTTCGCAAAGATGGCAAATTGCTTCATTTAGGTCCTTCGGCTTGACGGAAGCATTTGGTTCAAAACCAAAATAATCCCAAATAGGTGATTTTGTATTCTTTTTACGCAACAAACTCTCTTGGATGAAAATGGCGTGGGGGTAGTGGGGACTATCCCGCCCCACTGCACGACCCCACGCAACGGTTGTTGGGCTGACGCTGGCCGTTGGAAAACTTTAACATATCGCCCAACCCTAACGTTCAGTACCGCTTTCAAGTCAGTGCATACGGAGCTGGAGCTTAGCGGAGCTTAGCTTAGCTTAGGTTAGGTTAGACTGGAAGCAGGCTCTGTCGGAGGTTCCCAAAACCTTTAAAGCTCACTGTAATTAACACTTTGTAAAACACACAAGTTGTGGTTTTATGTGGAGTTACACGCTCTAACTGTTTTTTAAAGACATACTGTAGCATGTTGCAGAGACTTTCTGGATGCCGTTCTCCAAGAAATAATTAAAACACGTAACTGTTAGTTGTATTTAAACGTCTATTTGTGTAAGGATAAAACAAATGACACATACTGTAATGTGTTAATTGGTGAGCTTTAGAGGTGTTGGATGGTGAGTTTTTGGTAGGACCAATTAAAATATTTAATCGCAATTAATTGCATGATTGTCCACAATTAATCACATTTTTGTATCTGTTCAAAATATAACTTAAAGGGAGATTTGCTAAGAATTTAATCCTCTTATCAATATGGGACAAATATACTGCTTTATGCAAATGTATGTATATATTTATTATTGTAAATCAATTAAAAACACAAAACAATGACAGATATTGTCCAGAAACCCTCACAGGTACTGCATTTAGCATAAAACAATACGCTCAAATTCTATTTCCCCAAATGTCAAACTATTCTGTTAAATGTACATAGATTTGCAACATCATATCATATAAAAAGAAGCAAAATCACCAGAAAATTATGATCTCTTTTGAATACATCAAATGTTCTGACTGCTAAAAAGCCTATTTTTGTACCACACGGTGAACATCAGAGCTGGAGACGGAGGCCGGGGCTCACGTGCACGTGCTTGTGTGAATTATTCAACTGAGTTTGATTTCCAAGTGGACTGTGTGACTCAATCATGTGATCAAGTGGCACCACAGAGTGCTCAGTGATGAATGTGAGATCAGGAGCATTAGTGCATACATGTGAGAAAGCTTAGTGCACATGTGAACACACACACACACACACACACACACACACACACACATATACACATACACACACACATACACACACACACACACACACACACATACACACACACACACACTTTCTATACTGGAGTTATAACCACCGACATCAAACGGTCATGAGTTCATCTCTGGGTCAACGCTGTACCTTGAGGATCCAACTCCACTGGATCACACACACAACTCTGTAAAGCAGTGGTCCTCAAACGTTTTACACCACGTACCACCTCAGAAATATTTGACTCTCCAAGTACCACCATTATGACCGGGGGGGGGGGGGGGGGGGGGGGGGTGGGGGGGGGGGGGGGGGGGGGGGGGGGGGGGGGGGGGGGGGGGGGGGGGGGGGGGGGGGGGGGGGGGGGGGGGGGGGGGGGGGGGGGGGGGGGGGGGGGGGGGGGGGGGGGGGGGGGGGGGGGGGG